>BSYR01000056.1:1800000-2030000 GCA_030270665.1 Hibiscus trionum | reverse complement strand
ACCCGACCTGAAACGAAACCGACCTGAAATCAACCTGTCAATTAACCGTTTTGGCCCGACCTGAAATGAACCGACCTGAAATGAACCCGACCTGAAATGAACCCGACCCGAAATGAACCCGACCTGAATTGAACCCGACCTGAAATGAACCCGACCCGAAATGAACCCGAACCCGAACCGAATCGAGTCAAAACAAAAAATGACCCGAAATGACCTGTAACCGATTTGACCCGACCTGACAGAGCCCGACCATTAACCCAACTGTTGACCTGTTTTTACATCCCTACATCCAGGGTACAATCAAGGATTATGGTAAAATATTTTGACTCTTTAATGATTTTTATCATAGAAGTTCTAACACCATGTGTCAAAAGAGAAATCAATTCATTATGGATTTTAGGACCAATGTAGTGATAGTGAATTTCTTGGCATTAGATACGTCTAACATGATCTTGCATTATTAAATCAAATTCAGCTATCATTTCAATTAAACTTAAAAATTATCATTTTTTTGATCGCAAAAGAAAAGGAAATTCATTACGGAAACGGGGGCGCAAAACAGACACAAAACGTGCTATCAACCCAGGCCATGCAGTGCCTTGCAAGGGGGAAAGCAAACACATGTTCCAGCTCTCTAGAGCTAGGGAACCAAATTGAAAAACATAAAAACCTAAACCAGCAGTCAAAGCTGCAAGAACAACCATAGTCGATGACATCCAACAAGGAAACAAAGCGACATAAGTCAACTGTTCCTAAAACAGAAAAGGCTTTCGCAAAACACCTAAGGGTACAGTTGCAGAGAGGCTCAACAAAAGTCAGAAAACCAGAAAACGCCATCTTTGCTAACCAAATATTCTTGAGAGAACACCGAAAGTTGTATGAAGGTGAGAGCTCTTCTCGGAGGCAGGCTCCCTCGTCCTCGATCGTGGGTCTTTTCAACCTTGACACAACGATCACTGACCTTGACTTGGAACAAGAGGCTCTGGTCAAAACAACGGAAACGAACTTGGCCAACTGCAAATAAACAGAAACGAAACCAACCCCATACATGAAACCACATCGCCTCAGATCAGCAGACACATACGAGATCAAGCTGATCCTAGGGGAAGGAGATAGGTCAAACACTTGCAGTCGCGCCTTCCTCACGACATAGGTGCTCAAAGAGGGGATCATTCCTTGGGCGGATAACCATCATAGTGGTTACCCGCTTCGTTAACTTTGATCACAGCGTTTGCATCAGGGAAAACACGATTTGGACAAGCCTTCCCCTCATCATCACTCACCATTATTTCTTCATTGAGGACACAGCTTTCATTGACAAACATTGACGAGACTTCCATGATCTTCTTTCTAAAAGGGTCAATGCATAATTATTTAACTCCTACTTCATCTAGCATAATCCTTGTAATCTCCATAGCATGCTTACGGCAAGCAGCTTGTTTAATGAGAGTTAGTCTCCGCGTGCCATAGGAGAAGCCCTTTTTTTCTTTCGACACTGTTAATGATAGGGGAGGCAAAGGTGAAAGACTCGGGGAAGAGAGCAATCTTGAGAATGTCTTCGTTAGCGACAGCACCAAAATTGTTTGCTCCCCAATTGCCGGGAGAGATATGGAAGATGCCATTAGAAATATAGTTCCATAATTCCCTTCTTTTGCTTACAAAGAAAGACTCATCATCATCATCGAGTCTTTTCCGTTTTCTGCTTCCTGTAACACCAAGGTTACTAACTCTGTCAATGAGCATTTCGTTCCAGACCTCCTTATGGACCATGTTCGTAGGTAACATGAGGTTTGAGCTGGCTCCAGCCGTGGCATTAATTGGCCTAGGGCTCTTTGTCTCCACGTAATTGGGCAGGGGCATGGGGGCGGCAAAGTCAACTGCCTTTTCCTTTAAAAGGGAAAGGTTAGTTTCTTTATTATTTTTGAAAATGGAAACAACGTGCTTCAAAGGATTTGGAGTCCCACCATCCTCGCCCAGTTCAATCCTCGTACCCTTGGGAACGGTGTTTGAGGCATTTGAGGTTTCTTTGGGGCACGTGTCTTGTGTGTTGGGTAGATGTTTCTCCTTCAGTGGCTTCGAGGTTTGATAAGCTAAGGAGTTTTCACCGAGAGTGAGCTTTTGCCGGTGATGGGATGATTTCGAGGAAATCTTCCTTTCCCATATATGAGTTGCGCGCAACCACGGACCAAAACACCCTGAGAGTTTGAAAAAACTCATATTGTACTAGCATTCCTTATCAGTGTGCCCAAGCCTCCCACATTTGCAGCAAAATTTTGGAATTCTTTCGTATTTGAAGTTTACCTCTAGGGGTTTGAAGCTCCTGCGGTTCAGAAAGAATCCCGTCTTGAGAGGGTCTTCCACACGAATCGCGACACGAATGTTGAGATACTTGTCCCACTTAACCTTGCCTGAGTGATCGAAGTTTGATCCATAGAAACGTGGAAACAGATTTCTGATTCTCCTAATGTTTTCCGGTGTGATAAGGGAGATGGGCAGATTGTGTACCTGCACCCAAAAATCTTATGTGGTGAAGTCGAGCTCATCGAATGCAGCTTTCGGCCACCATTCCTTTAGCACAGGAGGCAGTCGTGAATCGCCCAGGGCCTATTCCCCAGGATTCTGAGCCTGTCATCATAGGATTGGAAAACAAATAGGAAAATGTTTTTCCCCAAGTCGTGACACTCCAAACTCGGTCATTTCCATGCTTTGCGTAGAATGGCATTTAAGGTAAGGTTTTTTGTAGGTACTTTCGACACAAGCTTACCAACCAACGCATGGTTCTTAATGGTGAAGTTGACTTCCCCATCCTCATTAAGGTCCAACAGCTCCAAGTTGTCATTAAGAGGGTTGCTTGGGTCTGGGGAATGTGGAGCTGCGGTTTCGAACGTTGAAATGTCAAGTTGAGTAGCCATAAATAGACAAGGACACAAGCCAGGGGAATGTTGAAGAGATTGCAGGAAACAATTGAAAGGTGAGTGTTGGAGGAGAATAAGAAGATGTTGGGTTAGGGACTCAAACCAAAAAATCAAAGACTTAGGATCACAAAGTTTTCCACTAGATCCACGAAAAGCTAAACTATTTTTGGTAAGACATTTTACAACTGATATTATTCTTATTAAAACTTGTCTCCAACGTTCATTTTCTTTTGAAATTCCTTCTTGAAAATCTTTATCAATACCTTTATTCTTTTTTAATCTTGTTTTTGTTTCGTTCCAAGTATTCATATTAGTCATATGCTCAATACTATTTTCTTGTTGTTTGAGTCTATCACTCAAATGCTTCCAATCATCTATTCCATCATTTGCTAAAATGCTTTTGTTATTTTAAGAAGTGAACATTTTACAACAAAAAACAATATATTTTATTCACATGTCTAGAGTAAACTAACCATTTTCTATCAAGAATTTTTCCATTGCTCAATTTTTTAGAAAAATAGGAATACAAAAAATGTCTAGAAAGATTATCCTTTGGAAATGTGAGATTCAATTCCCTAATTGGTCCTTTATCAATCAAAATATCTCTACTTTTATTATCAAGAGCACTCAGCTTCTAGGATCATAGATATCAAAAGGAGAAAGTATATGTTCATCAATGTCAACATCAACATTTGACATATCAAGTACATTATCATGCTCATTATTTGAATTAGTATCGCCATCATTCAAATTTTCATTAAAATGTTCAATATTATCTTCATCTACACCTAATTCATCACCATCTAAAAGCTCTTCTATTCGTTTTGGAAAAAAATTATCTAAAGCACCTTTTTGTGATTCTACTAATTCTTGTGTCTGTTTTCTCTTTTTTCTTTTTTCACTATCGGAAGCATGTTTTCGTGATAACATTATACTATAAAAAATATGAAGTAAAAAGTATAGAATGATAGCACCTGAGTTTTTGTCGTTGAATTTATGCTTCAAATGTGATTATAGTATATCAACAGTAAATCCTGTAAACCGCAATATCCTTGAATATATGAGTTATTGTCCTCTTGAAATATCAAATCAAAATTACAAATAAAAATATCTAAAACAAATTGTGAGAAAATAACATAAGAAAGAGGGAAAATAGAAGAGAAATAAAGATGTGAAAAGTAAAAAACTAAAAACGTTGTATAGATTATTCATAGGTGTATTTAAATTTTTTATTCTTATTAAAAATTGAAAAATATTAAACTATTATTAAAATTTTAATTATAACCTAGAACTTACTAATTCCTATTTCCTAGACTAATGGAGTAAAATCTAACGGTTCTTTTATGTTTAAATGCTTCAAATGGTTAAAAAAATTAATTATGATGGGCCAGTTGTCTTCAATTAAAGAAGCTAAAGCTTCATATATCCACTTACCCAACCGTTATATATATATATATATATATATATATATATATATATATATAATTTGATGAAAATATAGTGGGCCCTCAAAACTCTTAAAGTTATTCATTAGTATATTTTCTAGGTGCTTTTTTTCATCCATTTTCAATACTAAACTGTAAACTTATTTGAAAGTGGGCCCTGGGCAGGGCGTGGCCCCTAGGTCGGCGTCCTTATTGCCCGGGCCCAGGTACGAGCCTAGTTACAATAAGAATCAATAATTCTCTGATGAATTTAAAGTGAAGATCTAATTATGAAGTTAAGATTGAAGGAAGAAATCGAGATTTAGGAAAATGGTGAGACTGAACGAGGAAATGAGTAAAAAATGAGAAAAAAAAACTTTAAAGGAAATATATATTTTTAATATTAAATTATTTCTAATAAATATAGAACTAAATTGATAGAATTTTTAAATAATTAGTTTAAATTTATTAATTTTTTCAATTAGGACCAAATTAATTAAATGTATAAATATGGAGGACTAATTGTGCTATTAAACAATTTTACTCAAACTGCCACGTCACCCTACATAACAGTGGTTACAGCTCAGTGCCCAATTTGAATCAAAACTAAAAGTTTAATGGTAACATTAAAGCAATTAAAACTTTAGTTACCGAATTGAATAGTATACTAAAGTTCAATGACCATTAGTGAACTTTACCCTTTTTTTGTTCCTTTCATCAAACTGTTCAGTGAACTTTCAAATTTTTTTGACCAGAAATGAAGAAAATTCATTGATGAAGAAACATAACGTTTATACAAACAAGGCTTAGAAGCCAAACATAAGCATAATGGGGCAACAAAAGTCTAGAACACAGATCACCCAACAGGCTGGGATTGTAGATTAGAGGAGAAAAGCCATCGAGGTCTGTGGAAGTGGCATCAAGCTGCAAGCAGCACAACGGGCAAGAAGAAGGTGCCGAAATTTAGTACCAAATTAGTAAGCTTGGTGACGAATATCAAGGGCATCAAAGTACGTCGACCAAACCTGCAAAAAGAAGCAACAAAGAACAACGACGAATATAGAGCCACAAAGGCTTAAACGACCTATCATCTTCTCATCAAAACACCACCAGAGGAAAATATTCTTGTTGAGAAAATAGAAAGGGAGCAGACGACACCAAGAGACCACAAGTACGTTGACCAAACCTGCAAAAAGAAGCAACAGAGAAGCAAAAAAATCCCAAAAAACCAAAAAGAAAAAAGAAACAGAGAAAACTGAAACTCTCCCCCAGTCTTCCTCATCCCAAGTCACTAGGAGGGACCATTCATCCTCGCTTTCAAAAGGGGCCATATCTTGAGCCATTGGAGTTGAGGAAGAAGCTTCCATGAAAACACCTGAGAGAGAGCATAAGACCATCACATCGTAGAAGAAAAACAAAAAAGAAAGCTTGTTGCAGGCAGGTGAAAATGAGGAAAAGAGGGAAGGAGGGAGGCCAACCGTCAACAGCAACATCTCTGCCAATGGAGAAGAAAATGGTCATGTGTTTTTTCTTATTGTTGTTGTTGAGGTCACTTGGATTAAAGTTGTATTGAGTGACTTGGGTGCTAGGTTGTCTTCGGTTCCGGTGTTGTGGAGTGACAATACAAGTGCCATTGCAATGGCTTCCAATCCCGTTTTTCAATCATGAGCCAAGCATGTAGAATTAGATGTGCATTTTGTTCGAGAGAAAGTCTCACAAGATCATGTGTAGGTGAACTATGTTCCTGCACAACACCAAGCTGCGGATGGACTGACCAAATCATTGTCCAAGTCTTATTTCCAGCTGTTTCGTGACAAGTTGTATGTTCAATCCATTTGCTGATTCTCGGATTGGGAGGAGCAGAGAGGATGTGATAAGCTCTCAAATGTGACACTTTTTAATTGCTATTTTTCTAGTTTTTAGGATTTCTTGCTACCTAATCCATTTCATTTTGCTATATTTCGTGTAAGGGACCTAATTCTGGAAAAAACAGAAAAAGAGGGCATTTCTGCAGTCTTTTTATTATTCTGGTCATGACTGGCATCGTGGGCACGACACTAGGCACGACGCGTCTGACGTGGCAGATGCGTGGTGACTTCTAGAAGCTTCTAGTTTGAAACTCTTGTTATTTCTAGTCTTTAATCAAAGTTCTCTTTTCTTTACTTCTGTTCTTTATGTTCTTTAATTATTTTTATCAAATCAAGTTAAGTATGATAACTAATATCATGCTTAGCTAAATCTCTTGAGCCAAGAACTAACCAAGTCAATTCAAATCGTGAGAATTGAATATTGCTTAATTTCCTTCGGGAACACATTTTTATCTTTCGGTTTAGATAGTTTGGCAATCGGCCTTACTAAAGTTTTTAATCGTTTTTCAAATCAAAAAGAGCTCGTTGGTCTGGAATCGTTTAAAAACATAGTTGGGAGGAAGGATCGGCCTGTGGCAATTTCGACTTCCTGTGAACATTCTTAGCGGCGGTCCGCTAAGGAAAGATAAAATCAGAAGCGATTCTTTTTAAGAAAATTTCTGAGTCGGGCTTTTCCTGCTTTCAAAGCTAAATATTTTAACGGCGATAGACGTGGTTAATTTGTTTAAGAATCAACCTTCGAAGATAGACTTGGAGGATTGGTTACTCGAGAGAGAAGCAAGTTACGACGGGTTGGGCCTCGCAGACTGTAACCGACATGATCCTCGGAGTAAAAATCCATTTCAATGATTGAAAGAATTGACAAGGCTAGCTCGAGGCTATTTTATATATCTGAACTTTCTTATTATTTTCTTTACTTTTGCATTTAAATTCTTCTATTTCATTTACACTCAATATCCGATCACCCCCTTTTTTACTTTTCTTGTTTTCACAGATATTCCTAGAAGCATTAATCAAAGCAACCTTCAGTCAAGAATTTTGTTTAATCTCCCTGTGGATCGACCCTCTTTCCCTATAACTGCTTAATTTCTTTATTTTATTTTATTGGTTATTTGAAATTTGGTTAATTGTAACTAGAAAGTTGTTGGGTTGTTTTTAGTTTTGTTAGTCAGCTCGTTTGTTGTAACAAATTGGTCTCTCTCATACCTATTCTGTTATCGGCTGGGCTATATAAATAAAAAGATTGGGCTCCAATGATAATAAGTTGAAGCCTACATTTTCTCTTATTCTAGAAGCTTTCAAGTCTAACGTTTGGCTATCAAATGCCTAACAGTTGTGGATCACTTTCTTGATTTTCTCCTCCCATTTAGTGGCAGAAACTCTTCCCCTTCTTTGCATTTTCATTCACATCTCAGAATCAATGTGCAACATGGTATCATTCGCCTAATTTTTCTTTCTCCCATTTAGTGGCAGAAACTCTTCTCCTTCTTTGCATTTTCATTCACATCTCAGAATCAATGTGCAACATGGTATCATTCGCCTAATTTTTCTTTCTCCCCTGGATAGCGTGTTAGCGTCCTGACTACTATCAACGATGAGTCCACATCTGCTCTTCAACTTTGTTGGTTCCGAGACATCGTTTGAGATCTTGAAGGTGGTGGTTGAGTTTTTCAGCAGCCGATCTACCACCACAGTGATGAGTCTTCATTTCCGGCTCAGATCGATTCGAAAAGGAGACATGAGCATGCATGTTTACATTTCCAAGGTTAAGGAGTTGTGCGATGACTTAGCCTCGTGTGGAAGCCATGTTTCCATGACTAAACACATTGCCTCCATTATGAATGGCTTACTTTCAGAATATCGGTCGTTTGTGGCTGTTATCATAACGAGTCGGGAGCTGTTCACTCTTGATGGTGTTGCGACCGTTCTTATCAATACAGAAGCTCAATAGGCGATGTTTGACCAAGGCCTACGTGTTCTGATGAGTGCTCACAACGTGCAACTATCATCATCTACAAGTGACAAATCTGGAAAGAATGCCAATCCGAGGGGTAATCAGAATCATTCAGGCCAAGGCAGTGCCTAAAGTGGTGGAAGAGGACGTTTGCGTAACCGGTACCAGTGTCAGCTTTGTGGTAAAATGGGACACCTCGTTAATCGTTGCTACCGCCGGTTCGATAAGAGTTTTGTAGGGGTTACTGCCAGGGTTCATAGAAGTGGTAGTTCATCTTCTGCTCATGTTTGCTTTGTTGATACTACTAATGCCTTTTCAGCATGTAACACTACAAGATTGACCAACTATGCTACTGGATGCAATCAGTGCTCACAACCTCATTCACCCTCATCTGGATCTCGTGAGTCTTGGTTCGTTGACATAGGAGCTACACACCATGTCTCACCTGATTCGTCTGCAAGTCATCAATGCTCTGATTACACTGGACCAGGTAAACTCCTTGTTGGAGATGGTAAGAGTCTGTGTATTTCCAAAGTTTTTTGTGCTTCGATTAATTCCACTTTGCGTGTTTTAATGCTGCGTGATCTTCTTATGGTACCTCAGATAACTAAGAACCTTCTTTCGGTGTCCAAGTTTGCTAGGAATAATCAGGTTTATTTTGAATTTGATGATGAGTACTGTGTTGTTCGTGATGAGGCTACGGGAGAGGAATTGTTTGCTAGGAATAAATCCACTGCTTTTTCTGGTGATGTGTGTATGGAGTCCAATTTAGTTCAGTTTAATAGTACTAATGTTGATGTATGGCATCAGAGGCAAGGTCACCCTGCCCATGCCACGTTGGCCAAATTTTTACGAGTGTAATATTTCTTTACCTATCAATAAAAATCAGATTTGTTCTACCTGTCAACAAGGCAAGAGTCACAAATTGCCTTTTTAGCATCTAGTACTATTTATAGCCAACCTTTTAAGCTTATCTTCATAGACTTGTGGGGACCTGCACGCATATCCTCTGTTGGTTTCTCCTATTATGTATCTTTTGTTGACGCTTACTCATGACATACTTGGTTGTTTTGTTGAAAGCTAAGTCTCAGGCAGTTCAAGCCTATAAGTTGTTTTCTAAACTCGTTAGCACACAATTTGGAGCTGTGATAAAAGAAGTACAAAGAGATTGGGGTGGGGAGTTTCGAAGTTTGTCTACAGTGCTTGCCGAGGCTAGTGTGTCTCACAGGGTGACATGTCCTCACACATCAGAGCAGAATAGAGTAGTTGAGCGTAAACACCGTCATGTCCTTGAAGTTGCATTCACCCTTTTAGCACAAGCCTCAACGCCTCTTTGATTCTGGTCTTTTGCGGTTGTTAGTGTTGTTTACCTAATCAATCGTTTGCCGCCGACTGTGCTTGGAGATGAATCTCCCTTCAAAAAGATATTTGGAAAATCTCCAAACTCTCACTTTATGAAATTGTTCGGATGTCGCTGCTATCCATGTTTGAGGCCGTTCCAAAAGCACAAACTTGACTTTCGTTCGTAGCCATGTACGTTTCTTGGATACAGTCTACAACATAAAGGATATCAATGCCTTTCTCCTCAAGGCAAAATGATCATTTCGAGACATGCGGTGTTTGACGAGTCTATGTTTCCGTTTGCAGGTATTATTCCTCTAATGAAGGCCCTACTCCGAAGCAAGTACCTCTTTCTATTTTTCAATCATCTCCTTTGCGAGTTGTGGCTGTTGTGCCTACTGTCAATTCTCAAGTCCCTATGAATCATATTGATCCTATCATACCTAGAGGTCTTGGTGCAGCTTCTGGTTCTTATGAGCCATTGGTAGGACCTGGTCAGAACGATGTTGGAGATATATCACGGGTTGCTAGTAGTTCGTTGATGGCAACTCAAGGTCTTAATATCCATAATTCCCCGATGTTGGCTAATTCTGGTGGGACAAGGTCAATGACTCGTGTCCAGTAGCAAGGTACTAGTTCTAGTGCCCCTGTTTTAGATCCTTCTCCCGATGATGTAGTTAATGATGTGGCTAATTCTCTTGTTGCGTGTAATCCTACTGGTACTTCTAGTGATAATTGCCCTGTTGAAATCTTGTGATGCCATGTGATAATATTAGTTCTAGTACTAATTGTCTTGTTGAAAATCATGTGATGTCATGTGAGAATGTGTTAAGATATATGTTTTGATGTAATAATTGAAAAAATTGATTTGGACTATGTTGAAAAAGATTTCTAAATGTTTTGTAAGTCCAAACAACTTGAAAATATGTTTAAGGGTTTTTACAAGGCTTTGGAATAACTTAAATGTTTTTAAAGTAGCCAAACCTATGATTTTATTGTCACCGTACCGATATGATATATATCGTATCGATACGCTTTAGGGTTTCAGCTATAGGGAAATTTCAGTAGCCAAAACTTGTACAGATACGCTTTTGCCGTATCGAGACAGAGTGTTTTAAAACTCCCCAACATCTAGTTCGCGTACCGATATGGTTGTATCGCTTATCGGTACGCCTTATACGCTCCCAACGATCATTTTCCCAACAACTATTTAAAATGCAGGCCGTATCTATACACTCGTAAGCATATCGATACGTATTAGCTGGAAGAGCTCAACAGCTATTTCTTGAAGAAGATCGTATCGATACAGTCATTCGAGTATTGATGCGCTAAGCTCCAGAACATCAATGAATGTTGGAAAAATGCACTCCAACGGCTCCAATTCAATCCCAACTGTCTGCAACGGCTAGAAGCTCAATTTGGAGTATAAAAGGGACCTCCAAGCATCCGTGGAAGACTAATGCTTCAATCATCAACAACAATATGATCAAAGATTTGTCTTAATGCTTTATTGTACATTCTTTGTATAGACAACACTTGTGAGCCTAAATTGACACATTAGTGTTTAGGTTTTGGTGAGTGAGCTCAATAGTGAAACTATCCATCTTGTGAAGGTTTTCAAGTTTGCTAGATTTTCTCTTGCTTAAGAGTGTTCCCAAAGCTCAGGTTGTGAGCTTTGGTTGCTAGACTTAGGTTGAGTCTATGATTGTAACGGTTGCCTCCTAAATCGGTAAAAGGGGAAGAATATCTAGTGGATATTGGTTGAAAGTCCTTAGTGGGAGCTAAGGTAGTGGATGTAGGTGCTTATTATAAGGTCGAACCACTATAAATCCTTGTGTCTTTTGTTTATCTTTTTGCTTCCACCAAAAACACAAACTTCTCCACAACTTGGCAAGCATTTCGGTTGAAGCATATCGAGCCCAATATAATGTTTTTCCTAGTGAAGATTATCCTGTTGGAAATCGTTTGCTTCCATGTGAGAATGTGAATACTCAATCAATGATTACTAGGAGTAAAATGGGTATTTTTAAAGCAAAACTTTATACGACAGTAGTGTCACCTTCTGAAGAAGTTCCTCTTAATGTGTATCAAACCTTGGATACACCCACATGGAAGGTACATGTCCTTACTGAATGTAATGCCCTGGTTAGCAATGGTACGTGGATGTTAGTTCCTCTACCTGAGGGTCGGCAAGCAGTGGGTTGTAAGTGGTTGTTTTGGATAAAATACAACCATGACGGCTCAATCTCTCTCTACAAGGCACATCTTGTCGCCAAAGGTTTTTCATAAGTACCCAGACAAGACTTCAAGGACACATTTAGTCCTGTGGTTCGATTCACAACTTTGAATATAATATTGGCATTGGCTGTGATAAATGGGTGGTGCTTGCGACAAGTTGACGTTAACAACGCCTTTCTCAACGGGGAGCTTAGTGAGAAGGTGTTCATGATTCAACCTTTGGGGTTTGAGCAGACTAGGAGTGATGGGTCTAAACTAGTATGTTGTTTACAAAAAGCATTATATGGGTTACGACGTGCCCCATGAAATTGGTACAATAAGCTGTGTGATTTTCTAATTGAGATTGGGTTTCACGAATCAAAAGTTGATACCTCTCTTTTTATTTGCTCTAAGGATGATGTCGTTACATACTTGTTAGTGTATGTTGACAACATTATAGTGACTGGAAAGTCGATACAACAGACTGAAAATGTCATCAAAAGCTTGGGAACAAAGTTTTCTCTCAAAGATCTTGGAGAGTTGTCCTACTTTCTCGAAATTGAAGCGCGGAGAATAGATGGTTCACTTGTTTTGAGTCAAGCAAAGTTTGTTGCTGAGTTGCTGCAAAAGACTAAAATGGATCAAGCAAAACTTGTTCCTACTCCGATGCTGTCGACGACAAAGTTGGTTCAGGATGGTGGCAGCCTATTACTTGATGCACAAGATTATAGAAGCATAGTTGGTGCTTTACTATATGTGTGTCACATGCGACCAAACATTGCTTTTGGTGTGCATAAAGGTAGCCCAATTTATGCACAAGCCTTGTGAGTTACATTTAGCGTCTGTAAAACATATTTTAAGGTATCTAGTTAGGATGATTAGCTTTGGCTTAGTCTTTACCCTTTCGGAAAAAAAATGTGACACACGTGGTTGCCTATGTTGATGTCGATTGGACAAAGTGATGTTCATGATCGAAAATCAACAATTGGTTATTGTGTGTATATCAATAATTGTTTGGTTGTTTGGAACTCCAAGAAACAAAAGTTTGTCTCTAGATCAACGACAGAAGCAGAATATAGGAGTATAGCGGATGTTGTTGTTGAGGTCACTTGGATTAAAGTTATATTGAGTGACTTGGGTGCTAGGTTGTCTTCGGTTCTGGTGGTGTGGAGTGACAATACAAGTGTCATTGCAATGGCTGCCAATCCTGTTTTTCACTTAGGAGCCAAGCATGTAGAATTAGATGTGCATTTTGTTCGAGAGAAAGTCTCACAAGATCAGGTGCAGATGAACTATGTTCCTGCACAACACCAGGCTGCGAATGGACTGACCAAACCGTTGTCCAAGTCTTATTTCTAGCTGTTTCGTGACAAGTTGTATGTTCAGTCCATTTGCTGATTCTCGAAGTGGAAGGAGTAAAGAGGACGTTGAAGGTTGTTGTTGTTATAGCTGAGTATTGGTTATTTGAAATTTGATTAATTTTAACTAGAAAGTTGTTGGGTTGTTTTTAATTTTGTTAGTCAGCTCGTTTGTTGTAACGGATTAGTCTCTCTCATACCTATTCTGTTATCAGCTGGGCTATATAAATAAAAAGATTGGGCTTCAATGATAATAAGTTGAAGCCTACAATTTCTCTTATTCTAAAAGCTTTCAAGTCTAACGTTTGGATATCAAATGCCTAACAATTGTGGATCACTTTCTTGATTTTCTCCTCTCATTCAATGGCAGAAATTCTTATTCTTCTTTACGTTTTCATTCACATCTCAGAATCAATGTACAACAGAGAGAAGAGTAGAGAATCAAATAAGCAAGAGAGAAGATAATTAGATAAGACTTCCAATATTTTTTTGTTCATCGTTAATATGATGTAAACTGATTATAATATAAATCTATTTATTCATCTAATTCAATATTTTTGGTTAGGCAATTCATTCAAGTCAAAATTTACCCTTTTTCTTTGAAAATCCTTAAGAATCATAATTTACCTTTCATCAAGTTGTCTTTTTGGCATTCTCTTTCTAGAACATTCTCTTTCTTTTCTCTAATCTTTCTAAAACTTTTTATTTGATGTTTCTTTGGGTGGTGTCGTTTTCTTTGGAAGGAATATCCACCACTCCTCTGATTCGTTTGTTGGTATCTTTTATCCCCAACGAATATGGGTCAGGTCAAGGCTCATTTTTGCGAGGAGGAATACGAACCCTCCTAGGTGGTTTAGGTTGAAAAGGTTGCGGGTGGTGAATAGTTAGTCTACTCCGTTTTTTCTTCTTTCATTTTTTTCTATTTTGGTCTCTTTTTTGTAGTTTTTAGGCGATCTTTACAGGTTTGGTTCGATGAGGATCTTGGTCCCTCTTGTGGAAGCTCACATGATTTTTTCCTAAGCTTGTTGGGCGTCTTTTCCTTCTAGATCCATTCTTTTCTTTGTGGTCCACCCAATGATTAGGTTTCTAATCTTTCGATTTGGGGAAGCCTTTCTCAAACCTTTGAGCTCTTGCGGTAGTGGTTGACATGCTTCAGAAGTGGGTGGATCTCCTGTTGGCTCCCTCCTCTAGCCTTTGGCTTTTTGGTTTCGACTGGCTTGATACTTGTTTCTTTTTTTATGCTACACTTTTTCGGTGATATGTTCTTGAGCCGTATGTTGGCTCCTTTTTAGTTTGTTCTAGGTTCTTTTAAGATTTATTTCTTCCTTTGTGTTTGTTTTTTTTTTGTTTAGTGAAAGGTTTTCTTATGTTAAAACAATTAGTTGATTAGTCATGTAAATACTTTCATATACACTCTTTTTCCTCCACTTAAAATTAGTGAAATTTTTTAACGAAACATATAATAATAAAAAAACCATTTGAAATATGAAAAATCTTTTTCTCAGTGATTATTTAGTGAGGATAAAAGGGTTAGAGTTCTTTTCTGTAGTAGTAAATTGCTTAAAAAAGATTTTTAGAACTGAAGGTAAAGAATGATATGTATCATATGTCTTCTATCTTAATAATACATTTGTGATGTGTCTTGCAAGAGAAGAAAAGATTAGGGTTAACTTTGGTTTTTTGGAAAAAAGAGGATTTTAAAGAGCGTCACTTGGTGATTTTTTTATAAATACTTAAAAAAAAAAGTAAAAACATATCCAAAAATGCCAATGTTAATTAGTTTCATGGAAGTGACTTTTCTTGTCAACCTTGTTTTAAATAAGAAAAATATTTTGATGCAAAAGTTTGTGTAAATATTTTAATTTTAAATTTAAATATTTAGGTTGTGGTTTAGAGTTTTAGGTTATAGTGGGTAGAATTTATGATTTATGGTTAAAATCTAACATTTTGACTTTAAAATTTAAAATTTAGATTTTAAGGTGGTAGAGATTAAGATTTTAAATTTTATAGCTTAAATATATAAACTTGTGTATCAAAATTTAATGTTTTAATTCATATTAGATCTTTAGTTTTTCCTCTTACTCTTATTGTTTAAATGGGAGAGCAGGAAGTCAGACGCACCGTAACGGTTTTTCCATCTTTGTCAACTTTGTCAGCAAGAGAATCTCTAGTTCTACGCTAAGAAGTGCTTTCGAAGCTTATGGGCCAGTGAATGATGTCTACGTTGCCCTAAACAATCCCAGAAGGTTAAGGCTGAAGTATACCTTTGCTTTCGTCCGTTTTGGCCATTTAGAAGACGCGTTACATGCAGTGTAATATGCCAATAACCGTATGATGGACGGCTACAAAATTAGGGTTTTCCTGGAAAAAAGTATCGCTGCGAATCTGTACAACAATGGATTCCGTCGGGTTCAAACAAACAAAGAAAAGAGGGAAGTGGGCCATGGTTCGGTTAGGAAGGAGGGTCTTTCTTACAAATAGGTGTTGTTAAACGACAATAAATCGGCAGAAGTAGAAAAGCTAAAAGAGAAAGGAACCGATGGTGTAGCGTTCAGAGAGTATAAAGAAGATAGTGCAGATTCATCGCCCAAGGACGTTGCTATCCCTATTGGGCTCCCTGAATCGGAACTGTACTGGCTAAAGGCGTGTCTTATCGGAAGAATCAAACCTATGTACGATGCTGAGTTTGCTCAACAGATTCTAAGGTCGGACGGCTTCAAGGTATCCGTTAGCTGCTGGTCAGGGTGCTACGTTATTCTTCGTTTCGAAGAGGACGAACAAATGCAGATTTTTTGGGACATGAAAGACACAGTTTTGAAGGCCTGGTTTGCTGACATTGATACCGTTGATAAGTTCATGAATGGGAAGAAGTTACAGGTCTGGGCGTGCTTAGAAGGTATCCCGCTGGTAGCTTGGCATGAGTCCGTATTTCAGACTATTGGGGAGAAATGGGGTCGGGTTATCAGAATTGATCCTGATACTAGTTCCAGACGAAGACTAGACGTTGCTAGGATCCTTGTTGGTGTCAGTTGTCTATCGGATATTCCTGCATGGGTCAACGTTTTGTTCCAGGGAAGAAACTATCAACTGAAAATCTCGGTGACTGAGTATGAGGACGATCGGTGCTGGATCGACCAGGATCAACTTCAGTCGGAGGCAGCTGTTTCACCGGGAAGATGTAACGGCTCACCGATGGATGCTCATATCGACGCTTTGAATATTGCGAGCCCCAATTTTCTTGGAACCGAGGAAGCAGGGAATAATGTTACCGGCACCATTAATGAGGTTATCCCTGGGGATCTTAGCCCGTGCAAGGCTTTGTCGGCGGCTGAAAAATCATTGGGTGACCCTTTATTTTGTAACCCAGTGAGTGGGCCTAATTTGGAGCCCATCCGGTCCTTCGAGCCCAAACTAGTGGAGGTGCCTATTGTAGCAGCAGATGAGTCATTCTCTTCATCAGGACAAAGCTCCTCTGCCGGCCCCATTATTGATAAGGCCACGGGCCTTTTCTCAATCAAGCCTAAATTTCTGAGGCTCAGTTCCTTAGACCCTTCTTTATCCTTCAGACTCTTGAAAGGTAAGCCACTGAATGGAGCTGTTAGTGCACCTGCGAAATTAAAATCTACGGGTAATTCTGGTCGGAACTATGAGTCAGACAAAGGATCAGAGGTTCATCCTTTAGCCGGTGATAAGGCGGCGGAAGCCAGGGCAGCCATCGAGGTATGTAGTCTCCTAGGGCTCTCTTTCGACGCTCCGGAGGAGACTGCTTTGCGGAGGTTCATGGAGGAGTAAGTGAGGGTTTCTGGTGGGAGGCTTTCGGTGAGTTTGTTTTTAAGTTTTTAGATGATAGAAACCCTCTTTATTTCTTGGAACATTAGGGGATTAGGCAGATCAGAGAAGAGATCGGCGGTTAAGAGGTTGCTCCTGGAAACTCGGGCTAGGATTATGTTCATTCAAGAGTCCAAACTTCAAGTGATAAACGTAAAGACGGCAGCGCAACTTGGCGTTCGAAATGCTAATCTCCAGTTCTGTTTTTCCCCTTCGTCTGGTGCGGCAGGGGGGCTCATCACAATCTGGGATAATGAGTTTTTCCATTGCGAGGATAGTAAGGCAACGACCAATTTCATTCTTTGCTCGGGATACTTCTTGGAGAAGAAATTTAAATGCTTGCTAGTAAACATCTATGGTCCGAATGATGATTCGGAGAGGGCAAACATGTTTGAAGAATTGAAACAAGTCATCTCTAGCTATGATCGCCCTGTCCTTTTGGGGGGGGATTTCAATACAGTGGCCGACTTGGGGGAGAAAACAGGCAACAACTGGAACAAGAAAGCTATCAGATTATTCAAGAATTTCATAGATGATATGGGTTTAGTTGATTTGCCGGTGGCAGGGGGCAAATATACATGGTCAAACGGCAGAGACGACCCTATTTTCTGCAGACTAGACAGATTTCTCATCGCCTCGGATTTCTTACGCTGGAAAACTGACCTCAACCAACAGATTCTTCCGAAAGGAATCTCGGATCACAATCCGATCGGGGTTTGTGGCTTGGACATGGACTGGGGGCCTCGTCCCTTCAAATGGTTTGACAGTCTTGCGGATGACAGAAAATATGTGGAGAAAATTGAGTTAGTTTGCTCTAAGGAGAGTGGTGCGGACATACTTACCATCTTTAAGAAGTGCAAAGTTGCGACTAAAGAATGGGTTGCTGAGAAGAAGAATGGCCTGGGGGAAAATAGCAAAAGTGTTGCAGCCAGACTTTCAGCTCTTGAATCGTTGGTGGCAAACGGGAACAGCGACAGAAAGTTGATCAGTGAGATAAAATCCTGCAGGAAAGCCTTATGGGATGTTACTAGGAGGGAGGAACGGGATTGGATCCAAAAGTCAAGGCTGAACTGGGCAGTCGCTGGTGATAGGAACACGAGGTTTTTCCACCTCGCTGCGTCAATCAGAAGAAATCAGAACTGCATATCTAGCATCTCCTGCGGTGAAAAAGTGTCAAAAAAACCTGATGAGATCAAAAATACAATAAGGGAACACTTTAACGTGTTATATAATCAGTCCAAGACACTGCAATTGAGCAATTTCAACTGCGATCTTCGCAAGCTTCACGAATCATCCGCATCCAAGCTGGAAACACCTTTTGAAGTGGATGAAGTCTGGGCTGCTTTAAATTCGCTAGATTCGTCAAAGGCTCCCGGTCCCGACGGCTTCAACATGAAGTTTGTGAAGAAATTCTGGCCGTCTATTAAAAATGAAATTATGGTGTTTTTTGGAAAAATCAGCGCTGGTCAAGAGGTTCTTGCCCCTCTCAATCACTCCTTTATTGTCTTGATTCCGAAAAAGAAGGATCCTCGTTTCATTGAAGACTATAGGCCGATCAGCCTAGTTAATTGTGTGTATAAACTCCTTGCTAAGGTGCTTGCTACTCGTCTCAGCGCAGTCATTGATGAAGTCTTGGGTGAGACCCAATTTGCTTTTCGCCCTGGTAAACAAATCATGGATTGCAGTTTGATCGCCAATGAGCTAATTGATTTCTATAAGCAAAGAGGGCTTCAAATCCTAATGTTTAAAGCGGATTTCCGGAAAGCCTACGATACAGTAGATTGGGGCTTCTTGTTATTCATCTTGAAGAAAATGGGTTTTGGCGAGAAATGGTGTTCCTGGATATTTCAATGTCTGTCAACAGCCAGAATTTCCATATTGGTCAACGGATCCCCCTCTTTACCGTTTTCAATCAGTAGAGGGCTTCGCCAAGGTTGCCCCCTATCGCCAAGCCTTTTCAATTTAGTTGGAGAAGCGTTAAGCGCCCTTTTGTCTAAAGCTTGCAGAATAGGGTTGATATCTGCCGCGAACATTGGAGATAATTCCCTGGAAGTCTCACACATACAGTATGCATATGACCTCTTAATTTTTTGCGGGGCTTCAGATAGAGAAATTAGTAATATTGTCAGAATCCTAAAGGGTTTTGAGATTGCGGCGGGGCTAGCTTTAAATCTGCAGAAATCAAAACTTGTGGGAGTTAATTTGGATGGCGCCTGCATTGACCAGTGGGCTAGGAGATTCAAATGTAAGGGTGAGAACTTACCATGCCATTACCTCGGCCTTCCGTTAGGCGCGCGGAAAAATTCGCCCTGTATTTGGGAGCCTGTCATTGAAAGAATCAGGAGCAAACTAGCGGGGTGGAAGACAAAATTGTTATCGTTCGGTGGGAGAATTGTTCTTGTCAAAGCAGTGATAGTCAGTCTCCCCATCTATTTTCTTTCAATTTTTCAGATGCCTGTGTCAATAAGCAAGGCAATCAACAGGCTTATTGCTAATTTCCTTTGGGGGTCTTCGGACAAGAACATGATACATTGGTTTAGGTGGGAACTGCTCTGTGTTCCTAAGGAACTAGGAGGCTTAGGCATTGTGGATCTTCAGTTGAAAAACCAAGCTCTTTTGAACAAGTGGCTCTGGCGGTTTGGCACTGAAACAAACGCTCTTTGGAGGAGAATCATTGCAACAAAGTATGAAGGAATATTTAAAGCGCTGATGCCCATGAACCTTAAATCGTCCAAAAGATCGTGGATTTGGAAAAGAATTACCAAACCACTGTCTGCATCGGCGGATCCCTTCACCAGCAATATAACGCAAACCATTGGCAATGGAGCTACAATTCGGTTTTGGCAGGATGTTTGGGCCTGTGGTGTTCCCCTCCAATTTGCTTTTCCCAGGATCTTTGCGCTCGCTGTTAAAAAAACCGGTGTTGTTGCAGATTTCGGCTATGTAGTAGAGGGCAGTTGGACTTGGAACATAGCTCTTAGACGTGAAGTATTTGATTGGGAGAAGGTCGCCTGGGAGGCTTTTTTGGTAACCTTGTCAGACTCAGTTCCGGGTCGGCTCCCTACTGATAGCATCCGTTGGACTGGTGATGCTAATGGAATCTATACATCTAAATCCTTTTGTAAGCTGGTATACGCTTCAGGCAGGCCGTTGGTTGCAGGGTGGAAATCTCCATGGTTGAACATTGCCCCGCCTAACGTGGAGGCTTTCGTTTGGAGACTGTTGCACGGTAGACTTCCTACGAGGATGGAGCTCCTTAAAAGAGGTGTAAGGATTCTTAACTCGTTGGTCTGCCCTCTATGTAATAAGTATAATGAAACTGTCAATCACCTCTTCTGTCATTGTGAAGTCAGTTGGGCATTTTGGTGTAGAGGAGGAGACTTATGGGGAGCCAAGATGGTAATGCCAGGGTCCGTTAATTCCCTATTCCGGATGTGGGGCGACACTAAATCCTGGTTGGCAGACCTGAACGTGTGGAACATGTGGTTTTATTGTATTGCGTGGACTATCTGGATATTTAGAAACGAGGTAGTTTTTAAGGGGATCAAAGTCGATACTAGCCAAATGTTCTATATGGCCTTGCTGAGGCTCGGTTGGTGGTGTGTAGCTAAATGGCCTGAGAACTTCGCGTCAATCACAGATATTGTCTGCAATCCGAAACTGTTGATTTCCTCCCATCGGTCGTGTCTTACTTCAGCTAATAGCGCTTGGGTGTTACCTCCTGATGGTTCTGTTAAATTCAACTTCGACGGAGCAACGTTGAACGGCTTCGGTAAAGGTGGTATAGGTGGCCTTCTAAGAAACTACTGCAATGAAACTCTAATTGCTTTTTCTAAGTCTGTTGGTGTTGCGGACGCCACGACTACAGAAATCTTGGCTATGAAAGAGGCATGCTTGCTGTTTGTTCAATCTTGCTGGGCCAGATCACATCACTTGCTCTTAGAAAGCGATTGCGCCTTAGCGGTTAATTGGTTCAAAGCTCCCTGGACTGCGCCGATCGCATTCAGAAGCCTGGTGGAAGAATGTGTGAAACTGCTTGCTGGATTTTCAGTCAAGATCGTCTGGATTCCCAGGGAGGCAAACATCTCTGCCGACAAGCTTGCAAAGGCAGGGATTACCAGGGTTTTGGATCTCCAGTGGATTAGAGCATAACTTATAAAATGTTTCGTTGATATTACTGTCATTTTCGAGTGTACCGTACGTTGGAAGGTTGTCAGCTATTTAGCTTTGTTGCCCCTCTGATTTAAGCACTCTTTTTCCCCATATAGGATTAGGGGGTTTTTTAACGAGGCTTAAATCATCGGGTTCGATCTTCCGTATTTACCAATAAAATTCCATCTTTCAAAAAAAAAAAAGTTATAAATATTCATAATTAAGAAAATTATTAAATTAATTTCATTACTAATTACGAAATAAGAAAATATGTATAAAAAAATTAATACTATATTGTAACGGCAATTAATGTTTCCGAATCTTTGTACAAAATACCACTTGTTATTAAGATCATCATCTAATTTCGTAATCACAAATGACACATCACAAATTCACATTTAAATAAAAAAAACAATTTCACGTGAAATTAAACAAATAAGACAAAACGCATAGGGATGTCATGTCAGGCTCAGCAGACATAAGAAACCCAGGTTTCGTGTGAATCCATTGTATTCGACAAGGAAAGCATAAGCAACCTCCAGGCTCCAGCAGAAGAATAAATGGCGAGTACTAGCGGTCATTGTCATTTACTATGCCGCTTAGTTTCCTTTCCAAAATGTAACCCCCTAGACCCGCCTATGCGTTACGACGGATCCTAGGAAGCCACATTAGGGTCACAGGAGCGACCCACGGTAAAAATACACATAAAACATTTTCTCTGAAAAATACATATTAGATTATAACTGTAACTTTAGTTGTAAATACTCTTTCATGAAAACATTTAAACATATAACAGGATTTCAGAAAACATTTTACAGACACTATCATGAAACAATGATGATATGCATGCCCACTAACTATGTCGGTACCGTACTCCAAAAGCATCGCCGAGAGAACTCCGAACACTGATGTTAAACGTTATACCTTTAACCTGTGATGGTAAAAACAACGTGAGCTTGGAAAAGCTCAGTAATACAAAACTACCAAAAGATGCTATAAGCTCATGCAGCTATATGGTAAACATAACATTTTCATGATGCTTTTCGTAGTAACGGTCTTCATTTCTTTTTCGATATTTCAGGTAACGTTATACCTGAGAATAACGGTACTTATTCTTTATTCAATCATCGAGAATTAGACGGTAATTATAGGCTATTAACGTACAGAGGTGGAATTAGAGAGTTCGGTTCCTAGTGTGTTCCAAACGGTGTAGGTAAAACATGTACAACAACAGTATAATATACATTTTCAGTTCAAAACATAAAGTTCAAGCGACAATACGGTACAGTTTAATCTTTTATCAACCCTCATCTTAGGAACGGTACGGTACGGTATGGTAGGTATTACCCTAGCCGAAGCATAGGAACCTGTAACGGTAACGGTGAGGAATTACCCTAGCCGAAGCATAGGAACCTGTAACGGTAACGGTGAGGAATTACCCTAGCCGAAGCATAGGAACCTGTAACGGTAACGGTGATTACCAGCTGGATCAGGGCTGAACCTACGGTCACTTCATATTTTATCCCAAGTACCCCAGTAACAATTTATGTAACGGTTCGGTTATCAATAACAACTGAAATTTCGGTAGATATAAAATAGACATGTATTTTCCATATAACGGTAATCAGAAGTATATAGTTCAATCAAAACTGTGATGTATCACACATATAATATGATCATGCTTTCGTCATGTAAAACAATATTAAAACGGTTATATAGCACACAAGGAACACACTAGGTGGAATCGTTTATTTCCTTTGAGATACTTGACATTTACGGAAAAGAACATATTAACTTTTAACAGTTGAACGGATCTTTGAAACAAGGCCCCTATTAAAAGAGGGGTTTTGAACTAACAATTTAAACCGACAGTCAGGAGATGATACATCAAATTCTTGAGAGTTTAGGCATTTCATGAGTGATTTAGCCATTTACTTATAAGGCATTATGGTTGTTTTATCATATGCGGGCATTTTGGTAACTTATAGTAACAAGACGTAAACGGTAGCTCAGAAATTCTAGTTGCTCATCGGGTATCCAACTTAGAGGTGGCTAACGGTTCAATCGGTTCGGGTTCAATTCGGGTCATTTCGGTTTCGGTTATTTCGGGTCTGATATTTTCGGTTCAGATTCAGTTTCGGTTTTGGTTCGGTTTCGGTTCGGTTTTAGTTCGGGTCTATTGTTTTTCGGGTCATTTCGGATCGGTTGATTTTGGTTCGGTTGATTTCGGTTCGGTTGTTTTCGGTTCGGTTATTTTCGGTTAAATGAGTGATCAGTCGTTTTTTTTTATCAAATTTTTAGGTTGGTCAGATTTTTACACCCTATATATGACTTTATAAAGTCAATATATCTGACATTTTAGTGACTTGTGTGGCTGTACATATTTTATCTTTCTTTATTACTATTAATCGGGTTCATTCGGTTCGGGTCTATTCAGTTTGGGTCCATTCGGTTCAACTAAATTCGGTTCAGTTTCTGTTCGGTTTATTTCGGTTTTCGGATAAAATTTCGGATCAGATTTCGGATAAATTTCGGGTAGATTTTCGGTTTCGGTTCGGGTAATTCGGTTCGGGTTTCAGTTCTCGGGTCAAGTTTGCCAAGTCTAATCCAACCAGGCATTCAGAGATTTCTACATTTAGATTTTTCACAATATCCGATATATTCGGGAATATTTTGATTACTTTGGCCAACAAGGGCATTTTAGGTCTTTTAACGGTTATGGGTGATTCATAATTTCCTGTCCAGGTATCTTTCACATTTAAACATTTCACACTAATACTCAGAATTGGAGATTTGCTGCCTCATTCGAGCATTTCGGTCTTATTTAATTTATCATACTCGTTTCTACATTCGATTTAACTTGGGCAGATTTAACAGTACTTATCATCATTTTTATGCATGCATTAACACATACCAACATGCTCATAAAGCATACAAGAGGTAGTAGTGTATTACCTTAATTCCGAGTTATACCGGTTGACTCCCGATACTACATTCGATCGCATTCGAATCCGGACTGGATGTCCCATGACATTTCGAATACCGAGATGCTTGCATACCCAAAACGGTTCTGGTCGCCGGAGTGGTCGTCGGAGTGGTCGCCGGAGACGCCTTTTGCGTCGAATCTGCCGGATTTGACCAAAAACGAGGGAAACACGGTTGATTCGGCGTAGCTCCGACGAAGGGCTTAACGGCGGCGAACGGAGGCGGCAAGCTCAGGCTTTGTAGATCTGGACACAAGGATTTCGTTCGTGCCCACGGTGAGCCAAGATCGGCGGTGGATCGGCCGGAAACGCGACAGACGTGGTCCCCGAAGTTGTCGAACTTTGTTCGATGTTCCACCGCACACCGCTGCTCGAGGACGCGCGTGACCGGTAGCGACGACCTCATGACGAGACGGAGAACACACCTATGGCGGCGGTGTCACGGACGACGCAGTGGTGACGCGGCTGCAAGCTTGCCGGCAAGGGAGAAAAAAAAGAAAGGGGGTTTCGGGGAGAGAAAATATAATTGGGATCTGATTATTATTTTTTTTTCTTCAATACAGCTGGTAGTTGAAGAGTCAAAATTTATTAAGGTCAGGTGCA
The DNA here is from genome assembly GCA_030270665.1 of Hibiscus trionum. Classification (NCBI taxonomy): domain Eukaryota; kingdom Viridiplantae; phylum Streptophyta; class Magnoliopsida; order Malvales; family Malvaceae; genus Hibiscus; species Hibiscus trionum. The sequence goes on along the minus strand of BSYR01000056.1, from coordinate 2,005,356 downwards.
CAACAATAAAAGGTTCAAATAAATTTTTAGAGAACTTTGCACTAAGAGCATGCTAGCTCAAACGGCTGGGTAACGGCCAAAACTAGGGGAGGTTACGGGTTCGACTCCCATGTAGCGCTCTCTCTCTCTCTTTTTTTTATAATCTTGTGGGTGTTACAATTCTCCCTCCCTTAAAAGAAATTTCGTCCTCGAAATTTACTATGGTCGAACAAATGCAGAAACTGCCATTTTATTTATTCTTGTAATGAAACTTATACATCAAAGCATTATTGTTTCTCGGGACCTACAGACAATCACGGATCAATCTGTCAGTTTCCTTGGATACTCACATTGACTTCAGACTAATAATCATCCCAACCTACATTTTGGACCAATCACTCAGAACTTAACATTTGAATCCATACCTAACTTCATATAATACAAAACATTCTCGTCACCACAAAAGTAGATCATACTCTCTGAAGGTACGTCTTTCAGAATCTGAATTACTCTACTTGGTTGACCAATTAAACAGAAGTTAATCATACCTCCCAAAGGTATATCTTTCAGAGTTTGAATTACTCTTCTAGGATGACCATTTTTTTTTTTTTTTGAAAACTACAACTACAGTTCAGATAAGCGCTCGGACTCCAACGACAATTCCAGAATCAGGATGTAAACATCAAATTTCAATCAGGGATGATATTTATCGATATACCAAGCCACATTATGGAGGAGATGCCTTTCCTCATACTGATCGAACACAACTTAGGTCATTAGCAGATATCACATACCCTCAACGTAATATTCAGACAACTATTCCTTTCGCGTTTAACAGAGGTACCACAGATTATATACTTCAGCATAATCACAAACACTTCTCTCTGAAGTTCATAGAGTTTTTTTTTTTTTTTTTTAACAATTCCGGTAGGGTATTTTCAGACACAGTCGTTATCACCGAATAGCCTTTCATGAAATCTTACATTGGTTATCCCGCATGATCAAACATTTATTCTTAATCTGATTCACAAGCATAAACCATCTCAAGTCCGTTATCCAGATTCAAATTCAACCATTTACTTCAAGACACAGACGAATGTTATAGATATTTTCTATAAGCAGATGTTGAGCTATAGAAGGCAGAATACTCAGATTTGGTTATTTCAAGAGAAATGATTCAACATCAGAGTTTCGGCTCGGTGGAGTACGATCAGGACCTAGGGGCATGCACATACCAGACACCCTACGACAGACGATCGGCCGATCTACCCAGAAAGACGCAACTCTAAGCTCTGATACCACTAAATGTAACCCCCTAGACCCGCCTATGCGTTACGACGGATCCTAGGAAGCCACATTAGGGTCACAGGAGCGACCCACGGTAAAAATACACATAAAACATTTTCTCTGAAAAATACATATTAGATTATAACTGTAACTTTAGTTGTAAATACTCTTTCATGAAAACATTTAAACATATAACAGGATTTCAGAAAACATTTTACAGACACTATCATGAAACAATGATGATATGCATGCCCACTAACTATGTCGGTACCGTACTCCAAAAGCATCGCCGAGAGAACTCCGAACACTGATGTTAAACGTTATACCTTTAACCTGTGATGGTAAAAACAACGTGAGCTTGGAAAAGCTCAGTAATACAAAACTACCAAAAGATGCTATAAGCTCATGCAGCTATATGGTAAACATAACATTTTCATGATGCTTTTCGTAGTAACGGTCTTCATTTCTTTTTCGATATTTCAGGTAACGTTATACCTGAGAATAACGGTACTTATTCTTTATTCAATCATCGAGAATTAGACGGTAATTATAGGCTATTAACGTACAGAGGTGGAATTAGAGAGTTCGGTTCCTAGTGTGTTCCAAACGGTGTAGGTAAAACATGTACAACAACAGTATAATATACATTTTCAGTTCAAAACATAAAGTTCAAGCGACAATACGGTACAGTTTAATCTTTTATCAACCCTCATCTTAGGAACGGTACGGTACGGTATGGTAGGTATTACCCTAGCCGAAGCATAGGAACCTGTAACGGTAACGGTGAGGAATTACCCTAGCCGAAGCATAGGAACCTGTAACGGTAACGGTGAGGAATTACCCTAGCCGAAGCATAGGAACCTGTAACGGTAACGGTGATTACCAGCTGGATCAGGGCTGAACCTACGGTCACTTCATATTTTATCCCAAGTACCCCAGTAACAATTTATGTAACGGTTCGGTTATCAATAACAACTGAAATTTCGGTAGATATAAAATAGACATGTATTTTCCATATAACGGTAATCAGAAGTATATAGTTCAATCAAAACTGTGATGTATCACACATATAATATGATCATGCTTTCGTCATGTAAAACAATATTAAAACGGTTATATAGCACACAAGGAACACACTAGGTGGAATCGTTTATTTCCTTTGAGATACTTGACATTTACGGAAAAGAACATATTAACTTTTAACAGTTGAACGGATCTTTGAAACAAGGCCCCTATTAAAAGAGGGGTTTTGAACTAACAATTTAAACCGACAGTCAGGAGATGATACATCAAATTCTTGAGAGTTTAGGCATTTCATGAGTGATTTAGCCATTTACTTATAAGGCATTATGGTTGTTTTATCATATGCGGGCATTTTGGTAACTTATAGTAACAAGACGTAAACGGTAGCTCAGAAATTCTAGTTGCTCATCGGGTATCCAACTTAGAGGTGGCTAACGGTTCAATCGGTTCGGGTTCAATTCGGGTCATTTCGGTTTCGGTTATTTCGGGTCTGATATTTTCGGTTCAGATTCAGTTTCGGTTTTGGTTCGGTTTCGGTTCGGTTTTAGTTCGGGTCTATTGTTTTTCGGGTCATTTCGGATCGGTTGATTTTGGTTCGGTTGATTTCGGTTCGGTTGTTTTCGGTTCGGTTGTTTTCGGTTAAATGAGTGATCAGTCGTTTTTTTTTTATCAAATTTTTAGGTTGGTCAGATTTTTACACCCTATATATGACTTTATAAAGTCAATATATCTGACATTTTAGTGACTTGTGTGGCTGTACATATTTTATCTTTCTTTATTACTATTAATCGGGTTCATTCGGTTCGGGTCTATTCAGTTTGGGTCCATTCGGTTCATCTAAATTCGGTTCAGTTTCTGTTCGGTTTATTTCGGTTTTCGGATAAAATTTCGGATCAGATTTCGGATAAATTTCGGGTAGATTTTCGGTTTCGGTTCGGGTAATTCGGTTCGGGTTTCAGTTCTCGGATCAAGTTTGCCAAGTCTAATCCAACCAGGCATTCAGAGATTTCTACATTTAGATTTTTCACAATATCCGATATATTCGGGAATATTTTGATTACTTTGGCCAACAAGGGCATTTTAGGTCTTTTAACGGTTATGGGTGATTCATAATTTCCTGTCCAGGTATCTTTCACATTTAAACATTTCACACTAATACTCAGAATTGGAGATTTGCTGCCTCATTCGAGCATTTCGGTCTTATTTAATTTATCATACTCGTTTCTACATTCGATTTAACTTGGGCAGATTTAACAGTACTTATCATCATTTTTATGCATGCATTAACACATACCAACATGCTCATAAAGCATACAAGAGGTAGTAGTGTATTACCTTAATTCCGAGTTATACCGGTTGACTCCCGATACTACATTCGATCGCATTCGAATCCGGACTGGATGTCCCATGACATTTCGAATACCGAGATGCTTGCATACCCAAAACGGTTCTGGTCGCCGGAGTGGTCGTCGGAGTGGTCGCCGGAGACGCCTTTTGCGTCGAATCTGCCGGATTTGACCAAAAACGAGGGAAACACGGTTGATTCGGCGTAGCTCCGACGAAGGGCTTAACGGCGGCGAACGGAGGCGGCAAGCTCAGGCTTTGTAGATCTGGACACAAGGATTTCGTTCGTGCCCACGGTGAGCCAAGATCGGCGGTGGATCGGCCGGAAACGCGACAGACGTGGTCCCCGAAGTTGTCGAACTTTGTTCGATGTTCCACCGCACACCGCTGCTCGAGGACGCGCGTGACCGGTAGCGACGACCTCATGACGAGACGGAGAACACACCTATGGCGGCGGTGTCACGGACGACGCAGTGGTGACGCGGCTGCAAGCTTGCCGGCAAGGGAGAAAAAAAAGAAAGGGGGTTTCGGGGAGAGAAAATATAATTGGGATCTGATTATTATTTTTTTTTCTTCAATACAGCTGGTAGTTGAAGAGTCAAAATTTATTAAGGTCAGGTGCACAACAATAAAAGGTTCAAATAAATTTTTAGAGAACTTTGCACTAAGAGCATGCTAGCTCAAACGGCTGGGTAACGGCCAAAACTAGGGGAGGTTACGGGTTCGACTCCCATGTAGCGCTCTCTCTCTCTCTTTTTTTTATAATCTTGTGGGTGTTACACAAAACTTGAGAGCAGATCTGAGCCATCATGTGGTACAACGACACGAGCTGAGACAACTGTTCTACCGACATTTTCCCCATCACTTTTCTTGCCAACCTTTCCCTCCCTTGGTTTAACTTTAGCTTCTCAATGTGAATGTAGTTAGCTCCCATCTGCTTCAGCCTGTTCTCCTGTTGTATGCTATTGCTCACAGCTGTGTTCCACTCCAGAAATTCTGCCACTTCCGATTCCTGCACCCCACTCCCACTTCCTGCAACTGAGAAGCTTTGGACTATGATTCTCCTTTTCTTCTCCATTTCTTTGTTCAGCTTCAATGCCGAACCATTGAGTTTCTTCTGATAAGCAATTACAGACTTCACAAATTCCTGCACAACTTCTCACCCTGAATCAACAATTTCCCAAATTAATAAGTAATAAAAGGGTGAATTGCAGGCAAACCTGATAAGCGGATGTGCATCCTGGATAGTCGAATTCTTCAGAATCAGGTGGTCTCATCCTCTCCGGGTGGAACTGAAGTCCCATTATAAACTTACCCTCTTCTGGATTATATGCATCCGGATCGTAGAACCCTTCGATCAAACCATCCGGTGCGAAAGCCATCGGAACGAATCGTTGAGCCAATCTCTTCACACCTTGATGGTGATAACTATTAACCAATATATCCATTTTACCTTCTTCCAGAGAATCCTTAAACCAATATTGCAAAGGAGTATTCTCCACCACCTTCACCACATGTCTATGCCCGTCGTAGTTGTCATAATCCACGTGCACCACTCTTTGATTTTCAGGTAATTTCCTGGACAATTCTTTGCCGATATCTTGGTAAAGAGTACCTCCGCACGCAACGTTTAGAACTTGTGAACCCCTGCAAATTCCCAGGTAAGGAATGTTCCTTTCCAGGCAAAGCTTCGCCAGCCTTAACTCGATTGAATCTTTCTCTTTATCAATGGCTGTATCACTTGCATGCAGTCTCCTGATTTCTTCAATTTCGTCGGCTGAAAGACCCGACGTTTCGGCTTCGTATAGAGATGGATCAATATCTTCGCCCTCACAAAGAAGGACACCATGGATTGGCTCGAAACTATCTAGTAACATATAAACCCCATTAACTCGTGGCACGATCACCGGAGCTGCACCGTAGGTGACTATAAGATCAAGATGATATTCACCTGCAGTTTTCAACACCCAAAATTCCATCAAAGAAGAAGAGGAAGAAAAGAAAAACAGATACAGAGAGATAAAGACAAACCTACCAACAAAATCTACAAATTTATTCTTGCGAACGGCACGTCTAGAGACGATAAGAACACGAGGGAGTATGACGGAGAGATCAACGTTGAGAGCCATATAAAGACTGATAATATGAGTGAATGAATTCGATAAATTTGATGGAAGTTTCGGGGAGGTATTTATAGGGAAGGGTGGAAGAGGTGGAGTGGAAGTTGTTTTTGGGGGAGGTGTTTATTAAAGACTTTATTACAAAACAAGTGCATAAAGTTTTTTTTAATAGTGGCATAAAATATTTTTTTTGGCTGAAATATGTGTTTTAAAATTTTTTTTTTTGGTTAAAATAGGTGTCTAAACTATTTTTTCATTAAAATATGTGTTCAAATTTTTATTTTTGGTTGAAATAAGTGTCAAAATAACTACCAAAATTAATTTAAAAATAAACTAAAAATAAAAGTTTAGCCACCTATTTTAACTAAAAAAAAATTAGACACTTATTTTAACTAAAAAATATTTTAAATACTTATTAAAAAAAATTATAATTTAAGTACTTATTTTATAATTTAGCCTTATCAAATAAGAAGTTTAAGGAAATTTGTATAGGAGGTGAGCAGCGTCGTAGCGCCGCGTGCCACACAAGACTCCTCCGCTCAAGGCTGGTTTGACACGACTTTGTTTTCTAAATAAGAATGAAATTTGTTCCTTTTTTTCAATGCATTTGATTTGCTTTTAATTCATCATCATCTCTAACATGTTTCGTCATCAAATGACGACTAGAGTTATAAAATACGACATTTTCTAAACTACTCACTCATGTGAGTAAGGGGTGTGTTTACGATACAATAGCCTAATTTACGGTTAAAGAAACGATACAATTTAAATGTTATTCAAGCGATATGTTTATAAGTTCTGAAACTTAATATTTTAGGTTTCAAACTTGAAATGTTACACCAATATTTTTTTGCAACGAGTTTCAGAAATTGTTTCTAAATTTCGAGACTTACCACCAGCTTAAAATATTATCGAAAAAATTAATATTTTGATTTTGTAGGTAACATTTTAAATTCCGTATTTTCTAATATTTTAGTTGTATTATTTTTAGCCGTATATGAATTATTGTATCGTAAACTCACCTTGCTAGTAAGCCTCAAACGAGTAACAATCTTATCATGTCTAGAAACACTAATCAAAGCTACCATCTAGTGTTGAGGAACGATGCTTGCCCGTCATTTTGAGTGCAAAATCTTTATTTTGTTAAACTAGGCAACGTAGTTTCAGGGCTTATATGAATTTATCCTTGCGAAGACATTTTCCTTTAAATTTGAAAGGAAAGAGGCGAATAAAATTAAATTTGATTTGAAAATTTTAATTTTTGTGACTCCATTTAAATTTTATAAACTCAATTACATTTGATATAGCTTGAAAATTTTAAATAAAATTTGAGTTATAAAATAAGACCCAAATAATATTATAAAATCTCAATGTTCACAAATGGTCTGAAATTTTTTAATATTTTATTTAATATTTAATATTTTTATTATTTAATACTTAATGTTTAGTATTTTTAGTTTTTTATTTTAATATTTAATATTAAATAAAAATATTAACATTAAATTATTTCTAATAAAAATAGGACTAAAATAATAGAATTTGTAAATAATGGACCTAAATGTATAGTTTTTTTCTTCAAATTGGGACCAAATTAATCAAATGCGTAAATATGGAGGTCTAATTGTGCTATTAAATAATTTTACCCAAAATGCCCGATCGGCTGTAAAATGTCACAACACTTGTGCAAGCGTACACGATCGATGCAAGTATAATAGACAGATGCAAATCTGTCGGATAATGATCCCACGAGGACGGTTGTTCGGACGTCTACCAATGTTAGTGCAATAAATTAGAAAAATGAGATAAATACAATAGGTAATGTCGGAGCAATGAAAGGTAAATGTTATAGGTAATGTCGAAGCAATGTATTGAAATTAAAACAAAAATAATATAATGATGGCAGTGGGATTCTCTCGGTGATTCATCAACAGATTACCAAGTGCTGCAAAATCATGACATTAGATGATTAATCAATATTGAATATCAAGCGTATTTTATTCACTTTACTTCGAATCTCAACTAAAGACTTATACATGCAAATCTACCACATCTTTCAATGTTGGTAAATAATACATGCCCTCGAATGAGTGAACCGAATTTTTTTGTGTTCTCACCCAACTTTCGTTGTTTTAACTTGAACTGTCATCGCATCTTCCAGTGTCGGTAGCTGCATTCAACACTTTCGTGTAAAATAACATTCAAACCCATTAATCGAAATAAAAAAGAAAAATATATAAAATAAACCAAAGTTCATAAATCAGAGGTACATCCGTTCTTCAAAGAAAAGAAAATAGTAAATCGTCATTCATTTAAATACAAAAAAATAGTGAAATCAAATAGAAACCTCTATTCCTAGCTATCTCAAAATAATTTCACGAAATTTCCCTTGTTATCACATTTGTTATGGCTACTTAATTCTGCATCGGATTAACCTCAGTTGCCCCATGAAAGCTTTAAGCTGCCATAACCATCAAGAGAAAGCTCCAAAACTAAGAAAGATGATAAAATATGAGCCTCTCTCTCATTTAGGAAAAATTATATTATAGGCCTGACTTGTCACGTTATCCATGGTCTCAACCAATAAAAACATCAATTTCATTAAATTTTTTCATATCATCTTTTTACCAAGTGAATCTACAATTGGTAAAAAATATTTTTTTTTAATTTAATTTACAGTAAATCTGATTAAAAATTCACTCGGTAAAAAAACGACATAAAAAATTAATAAAATAGATACTTTTTATTGATTGATACCATAAATAACGTGGCGAGTCGGACCTATGATATTTAACATTTGCAACATATAGTTTTCATATCTAAAATGGTTCAACATATAATTAATATTTTTAAATTGAAATATTTGATTTTCTTTTCGTCTTTGTTTGTTCCTGGCAGAAAAGGGTGACTTTCGTGCCAATTAATGGAGGGAGCAAAATCGTTAGGAAATGTAAAATTTAATTACTTTTATATTTTTTTGACTGTTGAATAAAGGTAATAAATGACAAAAATTATTTGCTTATTTCTTTTTCTGTGATAATTTTTACATTTTCTACCGTTAATCTCAACCATTAATTTACCTTCATCCAATAATTTAAAAAATGTGTAAAACTTTCAAAATTTACATGGTGTAAGAGAATCATATATATATATTCCATGGTCAATCTTCCACATCCTTTTTTAGAGTTCGAATTTTAGCATTGTAAATACAACAAATTGAGCTGATAGGCTCACTTCTTATTGGACCTCTACAATACATGATTTGGATTAGTCAACCAATAAGTCAGATATAAATGATTATTATACACACTAAATTTTGTCCGAGTCATTCAACCCAAATCCAAACAAACCCAACTCTCACGGGCAGCCCTACCAAACCATGGGCCAACAAAAACCCTAGCCCAAAAGTTCCTCAGCCATTAGCGGCCTTCAACTTTAAACCAATTTGATCCAAATCACCCTAAACACCTTTTTCCTAAAACAATCGGAAGTCTCCCCCATTTAACCTTAGATCACGAAACTTGCAGGAGAGGATTCGGTTAGTACTAAAAAAAATCAAAAGAAATACCTTAGCATTCGGAGTTTGGCAGTTTTTAGCGACTAGAGTGTCAGACTTTTGATCCAAACGGTGAACGAGTTTCGTCTAGCTTGTAAAACGACATACTTTGAAACCAATCCAATCCCACCGTCGGATCTTGAGATCGAAGATGGGAAGTCATAATGTTCGTCTTCATATATACATGTTTTGAGGCTTTTTCTCTGAAACTAATACTAAATTCGAGCTTAGGAGAACCTCAACGACAATCAGCGACCAACAACGACAAATCTGCTAGAATCTTAAGAGAAGAAAGATCGAATTTCTTGATAGAGAAAAACGCAGTTTTGGACGCCCAACTTGATATTCGACATGTACGGCCGACCCTAATCCACAAAAAAATCCCCACATCATGGATACATTGGGTAATATACTTTTGCAATCCTTTCACCTTTTAGATGTTGTAATTTAGTCCTTTTTCGTATGATTAATATTTGTTTACTTTTTTCACGTTGTTTTTATTACTGTTACTTATTTTTTTATTTTACATCTATTTATTTAGTACAAATACATTTTTGACCTTTATGTTTTTAAAGTCTTTCAATTTCAATCTTGACAACAAACATATGGTGGAAGATATCGATCGACGCTATTGTAGAAACAAAGATGGAGAGGAGACAAGCTTGGTTCTCTTGTAGAAACTCCTCGATGTGGGGCGAAAACATCTCGACGTCAAACATGTCAGAAGCATCTGGACGCTCTTGTAGAAACAAAATTGGAGCGAAGGCAAGCTCAATACTCTCATAGAAACAATGTAGAGAATCTTACAGGAGGAGCAGAGGCATCTCAAACACTATAAGTATAATGAATGATCTTGAAGCTAAAAATATAACAAAGGATCTCGACACTCATCGCTGCAAAGTAGAGGTATCTTAAAGCTGTGAAAGTAGGGAGGATATCGACGCTCGATGTTGGATTTCGTAAAGGCATATGCAATGCTAAATATATATAGTTAAGGATCTCGATGCTCAACATTGCATTCCTCTATACGGAGCGGAGACATCTCAGAGCTATGAAAATATGAGAGGATCTCGACGCTCGACGCATGAATGATGATATTGTTGGAAAATAACCATTTTTTAGCTTTGAATGAGAATTTGATCCAAACGTTGCTGAAGAAAAATGTAGAATCAATTGTTGGTTGGTAAATGCACAATGATGCACAACGTGAGTAACGTGAATAACCAGACCGATCTGACCCTTTATGGGCTTGTAGATATTTTAACCCTAATATTTCCTCAAAAAGAGCATGTCATTTCCAATTATATTTTGGAATTAAAATGATAAATATTAAAAGTTTCGTTATACCCCTCGTGAAACTCCTATAAATAGCTTGTAAACCTTTTAGGTTTTACACAACTCAAAAACACAGAATTTTAGAAACCGTTCTTTTAAAGCTCATTAATTCTCAAATCATAAATGTTCCATTAGGTCAAAAGTTATCTTATACCCCGTGAAACTCCTATAAATAGCGTGTAAAACTTCTAGGTTTTACACAACTCAAAAACACATAGATTTTATTATTATTTTACTCTGTGACTTTCAAAAGTAGTTTTTGGCGATAAGAGAAGGCAATGTTGTAACTGATCATCTAGTTGTTGTATTTTGGGAGACAGACGATCAAAAATCTCAAGCACCAACGAGTGGCCGATAATTTGTCTTAAGAAAATTATGTAGCTACAGGCCTCAACTTGTTCCCAATTGGTTTGGTTTTAGATACATTGTATCTAATTTTTGTTATGTTCGATTCATTATTTTAATACAATATTTATATTTTATTGTTTATTTTATTCTTGGATTAAGAATTTTTTATTAGATACCTCAACGCTCTTGTAAAACAAGTTGACGCAGAGCGGATGTAGTGGGGCATCTCGACATTAGATGTATAGCGTAGGATCTCGATGTTCAAGCATAATATTATCTTATGGAACACTGCACAAAAAAAAACATGACATGAGGCAAATGCATCTCGAAGCTATCAACATAGCATAGGATCTCGACGTTCTTGGAGAAATATAGCTCATGGGACAATACGAGAGAAACTTTACAGGGGACAAAGGCATCTTGACGCTATAGGCATAGCGGAAGATCTCGACGCTCTTGTAGAATTGTCTTAGAATAGAGTGAAGTCATCTCGATTCCAGGCATATGCACTACAGCAAAAAGGGTATTTAGTGACGTTTTTAGCCCTACAACGGTATTTTTAAGCGCTGCTAAAAGTGCCGCTAAAAATCTATTTTGTTGTAGTGATAACGGAGGATGTCGACGCTCTTGGAGAAACAACTGATACGGAGCGGAGGCATCTTGACACCATACATATGGTGGATGATCTCGACGCTCTTGGAAAAAACTTAAAAATGATCATTACAATTAAAAATAATAAGACTAGTTATCATACACATGATCTTTTGGGGCAACATGTGCTATAAGTCTTGAATGTTGCGAGACATTTGCTCACAACAGGACATTTTCTCCTGAGAACTACGAAGATACATTAGTGAACTTTGTAAAAAAATAATTATCATACCTTTTGTTGATGTGTGTCTGGAAAGGCTAGAAATGGTTTGCTATTTATTCGATAAGGTACACACAACGTAATATTTATTCCTAAAACTCTTAGGGAAATATATTAATAATTTTATACTTTTAATACATTGTTATACCTCTAATCAACTTGTATAACGTTGCTTGTTTATCGACGATGTATATGCTTTCACTTGCTTTTATCCCAACAATATGTGTGTGGCTCGATATTTATCCATGAGACAATACACCATGTGTCCGGAAAATTTGGAGAAATATGGTAGTTTAAATTTTTATTTAAGGGATAGGGGTTGTTTGGGGGAAATTTTGGAATTTAGACCAAAATCTACAGTATTTGGGGACCTCGCCATGTGCTTATGGCGTTCTTTGGACCTCGCCAGCCTGCCAACTTTGTAAAAGTAGAGTTTTTTTTAATTTTACCTGCACCACGCCACATGCACATTGCGAGGTCCAACCTCGCCACCTTCACACAGCGTGGTACTGTAGAAACTGACCTATTCTCCAAAATTTCTCCCGAACAACTCCTATCTCTTAAATAAAAATTCAAACTGCCCTATTTTTTCAATTTTACCCCATGTGTCCTCTAGAGGTGCTCAAATGCCAAGAGATTTTTTTTCAGAAAAAGACATCATACAATGCATGTTTCTAGTTCTTGAATTCAAGTCGAGCAAAATTATTTTTCAAAGGCTTTTTCCTACTATACTAATGCATAAGCTAGGAGTAAGTGACATTTATACTCAATTTTGATAAATTTCTAATTTTTGACGGATTCAAGGTTTCTCAGTCTAAGAAATACTTGACAATGGCCACATTAGGAAAGAAAAAAACCACTCAAATGGTGGATGATGAAGTTGATAACGTAAAAAAGAAGAGTATAGATGAATAATAATTGAGAAAGCTCGAGACATAATAAGTATTACACAGGGAGCTTCAAACTTCACGAAGAAATTTTGAAGGTCGAAAGTGTCTCCAAGCTCACCGCACCAATTGTTGATTTATAAAATGGGATGGTTGTAGTTTTTCGGTGGTTCGCCCTTATTGATTTGGACAGAGAGTTGAAAATCGTCTGGTAGAGTAGAGAAATGAGGGGGAAAGGTGGTTGGAGAAGAAAATGAACAGTAGAGTGGGGTTCAAACATGTTTCTTTTGACTAACCTTTGTAGGCATTTAAGTGTCTCTCTAGTTGGTGGTGTCAGCCCTAAACTTAATTGGTATTGATGGGTTAGCTATGGTAGCCATAAGCCCATAACTATCACATAATAGAACCAGTGTTTGACAATGACTTGTCAACAGTCACGTCGAGAAAAATTACCCGAAGACTCAAAAGTCAAAGGTACAATGATATCCATTTTAATAAAGAGTAAAATAATCATTTTCTTTTACTTGAGATAAAATCCAAAGCCTCCAAAATTTTACATGCAATCCCAGCCCTAAATCAAATGGATTGTTGACTTTTTCAGCAGCTTCACGTCCATTTTTAATTTCTCTTTTCCAATAAAAAATGAAAAAAAAATCCTTAAAAATACAAATTAAAAGAAAAAACCCACATCAAATGACTAAATATATGCCCATAGTTTTTCATGCAAATTGATTTGGAATTTTACTTATCTTGCACAGTTGCACTTGCTTAGTTTCAATTTATTGATTTGATATGCATCCCTCGTATGTATTTATTAAAACTCTAATTATTAGACTTTTCTTTCTAAAGCACTACCAAATTGTACCAATGTGTGCTCCACATGGACCACTCCAAATTGGATTCGGTAAACTAGAAGGAAGGCCACTCAATTACATGTAATATTACATTTGGTCTCTCAATTATAGATAAAATTATATTTAAGCGGTGGCAGAGTTAATATTTTTATTTTGTGGGGTCAAAGTGGATTATGAGGTATGGAAAATTCTCATACCATTACAATAACGATTGTTGACCCATACCTCAACAAATTAATTGGGGTCCATTCTAATATTTCCTATAAAAAAATTCTAAAAATTCTATATTAGTTCATTGAAAACTTCATAACAAAACAAATCAAGTGGGGTCAATTGACCCCCTAATTTTAATGTAGATCCACTCATGCATTTGAGTCACCCAATTATTAAAGGTTACACTTGAGTCACTTAATTATGGGTAAGTTTACATTTGGGTAACCCTTCATATTTAATATATATATATATATATTAATTTATGTATTAGATTAATTAATAATTTTAAATAAAATATTTTAGTGTTAACGAGAGTATACAAGTGATTTGGAAGAAGAAATAATTAAGTTGTGTTTTCTTAAATATGAAGGGTCACTCAAATGTAACATTACCTATAATTGGGTGGCTCAAGTGTAACCTTTAATAATTGAGTGACTCAAATGTAACATTACCCATAATTAAGTGATTCAAATGTAATTTTTAAATAATTTAGTGACCTAAATGTAACATTATTCGTAATTGAATACCTCTGTTGCAATTGACCCTATCACTTAGGCCATAACTTCATCCTTGGCATAAGAGCTCGCAGTGTCGGCGAAGAGGACATTACACACTAAATTTAGTTCTTATAATTTTTTTTAAAAAAAAATTGATACAATTAAACTAATACTCGAATATTTTATTATAAGGTAACGTTCTCACTTCAAACTACCATATTAGTTAGAAAGGTGGGGGTACTTTTTGGACCGTCCTATATGTAATGGAATAATAATAATAATAATAATAATAATAATAATAATAATAATAATAATAATAATAATAATAATAATAAAGATCCCTTAAGGGACACGTCTCAATTCACTCATCATTTTGCCCTATGGAATCCTTAGCTTTTATATCCCAATTTCACTTTTTGGCCTCTCAAAGTCTTTCACTTACCTAATAACGTAATTAGCATCATCAACCACAAGCACTTCATCTTTCACAAGTTTCCTTCTCTTCTGATTTTCTTTCTAACAGATAACACAATTGACGATCAGATCGATTCGGCGCCATGTCTATGAAAACAAACCGGTTCAATCCACTTATAATATTCTTCGTAATCGCCGCCGTTGCGTACCCCATCGACGGCTTGAAATCAAGGGAGCTTGATGAGAACACAGCACCACCAAGTGGTGATCAAGGCATCAAGTGTACGCCATCATGTACGCAAAGTCCTCCACCACCTTCCCCACCTCCACCGTCTCCTCCACCTCCGGCATGCCCTCCTCCGCCGTCACCACCGGTGCTGTATCCGCCACCGTCACCGAAAAAGCCGCCGTCCCATTGCTGTCCAGCTGCACCTACTCCACCATCCATTATATACACAACTGGTCCACCTGGGAACCTGTACCCTATTGAGCAAAATTTTGGTGGTGCGAGCCGGAATTTGGAAGTGGGGTTATTGGTTCTGCTTTCTGGATTCCTTCTGGCCTTTTGAAAGGGGCATATTAATTTGGATTTGGAGGGCTCTTAGGATTGTGTGCAATAAATAATTTGGATATAGTAAGTATAATTTACTGTTTTCTTTTAGGACAATAATTTTTTGGTCGGAAAATAAAGTTTTTAGGAACTTGCTATTTTCTGTACTTCCTGTATCTTTCCGTATTGTTGGACAATAACAATTTAGTCGTTTATCAAATAATTAATAATAATAATAATAATAATAACACTTTACTCTTACTCAATTCTCTGATTTTCTACTCTCTCTTTTTTTTAATTTTCTTCAAGAATAAAATATTTATTTATGAGTGTGAAAGTTAAGAACAATGATGTTATGGAGATTTCTGGGTTTGAACTTTAGAAAATGAATTTATTTGATACAGATGGACATTAATGTAGTTTTATTTATACTTTATAGTTTTTTATTAAAAGCATCTCAGCGGGAATTGTAGATAGATTAGGTAAGTTTTGGAACCAAAAAAAAAAAGATTATGTAAGTTAGACGTGTAATTTTTTTGGGTAATCATCAGTATTGGTCATTAAACTATTCATGTCTCTCTATTTTGGTCATCAAACTATTATTTTTGGCAAAATAGTCAGTAATATTAGTTTTTCCCTATTTTGGACACTCGCCATTAAAAAACTCACAAAAAAGCGAGAATAATTTAGTGACCAAAATAAGAAAGAAGCAATAGATTGGTGACCAAAACATGAAATAAAGTAACATTAGTGACCAAAATAGGAAAAATGTAACGTTAGAGATTATTATGTACAAAATTATAGTTTGGTGACCATAACAAGAAATCTAGAATAGTTTAGTGATCAATGATGATGTTTACCCTAATTTTTTATATGCCTAAAATTAAATTTTTTAGATTTTATAATAATAATAATGTTAATTGGATAATATTTAATTGGCTTAAGAGTATAAAAAAACACTTAAACTTTTAAGAAAAATCAGTTAAACTTGTGAATTTTTTTAGCGCTAGATTGAGTATTTGAACCAATAAATAGAATTAATATTGAATCAATTAAGTCCTTTAATCTATTTTGACTATTAAATTTTGACAATTTTTTCTTTTGATATTACTGTCACAAGATACACTACAGTTCATTTATGTGACATTTGTATTTTTTTTAATATATATTAATATTTTCGTAATTATTTTAGAATTTTTAAGAAAGTTAAAAACTTAATTGATTTTTTTTTCAAAAATTCAATAGCTTCCTATAACACTAAGTCTATTTTAATTAACGTTTGTATTTTAATTTAAACCTTTTTTACATTTTATCAAATTTGGTTTTTATATAGTATGTGAGTTTTAAATTTATTATTCATTTAATATTAAAAAATATTTATATTAATATTTATAATTAAATTTAAATGAATTTTAATAAGTAATAATAATTCAAATCAAGTAGATCCTAGTGACCATCTCTATTTGACAAGGCAAGTAACTCGATTTTCAAAGCCAACCAATGCAAACACGTGTATGTATAAATATATGTTTTAGGAAAAATTATGAGATGAATCTTGTTCACCACGTCATTCGTGGTCTCAACCAATAGGGTTCATCCATATCATTTTTTTTCTAAAGTGAATCATCACCTTTTTCCTACATGTTGATAGAGAGTGGGTGACTAATAGGTAGTTATTTTAAAATGGATGAATCTTATTGGCCGGACCACGAATGACGTCAGGTCCATGAAATAATTTCTCATGTTTTAGATAGAAGCACATGTATATATTTTTAGTTTTATAACGATGAGATTTTTTAGCATACGAATGAAATTAAAAAAGTACTATTTTGTGTAAAAAAAATACTATTTTAGTTCGATTTAAATATAAATAATCTCATGCATATTTATAGATTTTATTGTTCGAAATGTGAATATCTTTAAAGAAATAATATCATCATTTAATACTAAGACTATTTAGTCAATTCAAAGATGAAACTTAATTGAATAGGAGTTCGATAGAAAAATAAATTATTAAATATAATAATTAAGGAGTAAAAAGTAGAAGAAAACTATAATTATAAATCTTAATGGGCAAATTATAAATTCTACCATTCAACTTTAATCACACTCTTATTTTGATCACTAAAATTTAAATATTTTTAATTTGATCACTCAATTTTAAAAATTAATTTTCTTTTACTTCTCTCTAACGACATAAAATGTAATAATTCTGAAATGAAAGTGAAACAAATGGAGAAGACTGTGGCCGTATGATTTAATTTGATGGAAATGGATGAGAAGAAAATCAACATCGGTTCTATCATCAAAAGATGGGTCCCAATTTGGTCATCATCATGCCATGGTCGGTCATGACTCATGGACTTGTTGAGGGAAGCTTTTATGCACATAGCATTAAATCATTTGGTCGTATTTTTCTATGTCGCTTGTTATTTTAATATTAGTATTAGCAATAAAAAATATTAGGTAAGTTAATCATTTTAATATTTTTTAATAGTTTAAAAATATTACAAGAAAATATATGTTCATACATATTTTTAACTGGCTTAAAGGTTAAATTGGTCTTCAACAAAAAATTAAAAAATTAATTAAGTTCTTATGAAATTTTTGCCTCCAATTTTGCCCCTCCTTTAGGTTGACCGCATTGACCGTTAATGTCCTTTAAGCGTGCCACATCATCAAAATTATTTTTAAAAAAATCTAAAAATTCTACAAAAATATACAAAATTATAAAAAATTGAAAGTTAAAAATACTAAAATATTAATTTAATTTAATATTTTTCTTTGTTTTTTTATAAAAAACGTATAATAATAATTTTTTTCCTAACCCCAAAGTATTATTTTTTTCAAAAAGCCCTATAAATCCTTAAATCAAACATTAGAACCGATTCAAAAATTAGGCATTTTGAAATTTTGAAGATTTTGGGGTTTTGGAAATGTAGGGTTTGAGTTTGGGAATGTAGGATGCCAAATTTAAACAGATTTGAGGATTCATAAATATAGGGTTAGTGTTTTAGGTTAGAGATTTCAATTTTAAGCATTTTAAAAAATTTTAAATTTTGGGGTTTTATAATTAAAAATATTTTTTAAAATTATACAATTTTAAGTATTATTTCATTATAATATATATATTCATGATTATTACAAATATTTTTTTTATATTTTGTTCAATTTTATGTAAAAATATTTTTTTATAATTTTATACATAATTTTAATTTTTTACACATTTTATTTTTTAGATTTTTCTTGAATTTTAAATAATTATATATATATATTAATTTTTTATAATTTAAAATATTTTCAGAGTTTTTTTAAATATTTTGTGAATTTTAAATATATTATTTTATAGTTTTAAATGTTTTAAAAAATTAAATAATATTTAAGGGTTTGATGAGAGTGCCATGTATCACCATCATAATAATTATTTTAAAGTTAACGAAAGGGTTAAATTGATCGTAATTTGAATTTTGAGGGCCTAATTAATCGTAATTTGAATTTTGGGCTCAATTGAGTGAAAATTTTCTGTAAGGGCTTAATTAGTTTTTTGATTTTTCGTTGAGGGCTAATTTGACCTTTAAACCTTCTAAACCCTTTGACAATACGCATACGTCTTGTAGACAAAACGATTTGAACTGTGTCTCATAGGATAAATATCATCTGCTTTTCCAGTTAAACACTTGTTGGGTTCAACAACTTCGATATTCATACCTATATTTTTTGTAATCATTTTATATTTTAGTGTGTTATACAAATATGGATATTTCAATAATTACATTAGTACACTCTTTTAAATTTCGTTCAATGTATATATTTTTTTTGATTAAAATTATGAGTATAGTTTATATATTTTTGAATTTTTTTTTAAAAAATGCCGGGCCTCGTTAAAAACCCCCTCTAAGCCTAGGTAGGGGAAAAGGAGTGCCCCATTTTATTCATGTTGAAACCTTGGTACAAATGGATCCATGACCACAAATACATACTCAACACATGCACATTTCTACTACAGACTAAGCACAATATGTGGCCACATAATTAAAGGAATATTCCAGTCATCGGCTAATACAAAGTCAGTCATTCACCTTGATTGGAGTAACCTGTGCTGTTCGATGAATGCCACTTAAAATCCCTGTTTCGGTTTTTCCCTTCCTTCGCCAGCTTGTGTGCATCTTCATTCAACTCACGGTAGCAAAAGTTCACACACCATTTTCGATTCTGGCAGAGCAATTTGCATTTCCTTACAACTTCTGCAAAGACCTCTGGGCACTCGGATCTCCCATTAATCCACTCTGTGGGTAACTGGCTATCGGATTTTATAATGAGAGGATATATTTTGCTCCACTCGGAATCAACAAATAGTCTGCCAGCTTCTAATATGGCCATAATTTCCGCCCCGGTTGGATCCGATAAGCCACCACACTTCGAGAATTTTAGCAGGTGCCGACCCAAGTGGTCTCTAAGGATCCCGCCTAGTCCACATACACCATACGAGCCCTCGACCGCAGCATCCACATTGAATTTCAGAGTACCGGCGGGGGGCATATATTTTTGAAAAATCCTTAAACTTTGTGTTCAATTTAAATGTATTTCTACAATTTAAGTACGTACGTATATATTTCCATGCGGAGTTAAGACATGTTGGTATATATTTACATATTTTGACATTTCGACATAATTTTAGAAACCTTGATAAACCATTAAACATTTTGTTAGGATAATATATGTTGGTACAGTAAAATATTTTGGTATTAGTATTATTTTTTTGGTACTAATTAAAAACATTGACAACAGTTAATTTGCGTTGATCAACATGATCGATCGTTAATCGACAATGTGTTGAAAAAAATAGATAAAAATAAATAAGAAATTAATGTTTAAATCAAACAAAAATTATGTATCTTGATAAACAACTTTATTGAAAAGGTGCTAAAAAAACAAATTTATTGAAAAAAATGTCTTTTTGTGCATAGATTTATTGCTTGTTGTTTAATTTTGTAGCTATGCAATTTTGTGACTATTCAATTACATTTATTAACTTTTCATCAAAAAGTCTAATTTTTTCGTTCATTTTTATATCTTTTATATAAAGGAGAGATTATCAAAAACATATTTCACAACTCAACATTATTCACAATATCCATACATCAACATATCCACATATCCAAAAATACATGCATGAAAAAACGTTTTTAATTTCCGGTGATAGAGGAAGGCATAGTTGTGTTCGATTGTTCATTGTAATTGTGATACTGCTATGAACGTTTATTAATGTATTCTGAGAGATAGACGTTCGACGTTATTCAAACCGCAAGAAAAAACGATTATGTCTTAAAGAAACTGTTCATACAAACCTTAAAAATTACTTCTTCTAATTTTCAATTTAATAGGACAATATAGTATCATATTTATTTTTCGTTGATTTCTTTTCTGTTCCTTAATTTCTTTACAATATTTTACATTTTCATTAAGTTATTACTACATTTTTAACACGTTTACATGAAATCATATAATGTTATAAATTTAATATATAGTAGAAATTGTGATATTATAAATTTTAATTTTTTAATAATATACTAAATTATAAATCAATTGACCAGTTTTTCTAATCTTTAAACAATGAACGTTTGAGAAGCTTTACTGAGAATTTTCCTTTTTCAAGACAAAAATTGTTGGGCAAAACTTTCCTCTGTTTCATAAGATTGGTCACTTCTATACGTGGCACTAGGGTCAATCGTTTAAGCAAGTTAAATATTTATCATGTTTTTAATTATATTTATTATTAAGAGTACATTTTTTATAATACATTTATTATGAGTTTATTTTTTTCAATTAATATGAGACTATTTTTTTAATATTTATAATTCGAGGTCTGCTCTTAAAATTAATCTTTTAATACTTGTTATTAAGGGTTCGATTTTTTCTTAATATTTATTATTATGGGCATACATAAAATTAAATTTTTTCCAATACTTGTTATTAGAAGCCCATTTTTTTCAATACTTTATATTAGAGACATGGATTTAAATATTGTATGCGACCGCAACAATGACCATTATATGGCGGCAACGACACCATCTGAAACCACGATACCTGCAACCATTATGTCCATAATAGTTTATGCTATAAGAAAATTACAAAACCCGCGATACGGTCAGTTAGACCTGACAAACTTGACTCGAGACTCGATATGGACCCGAACATGATGGTCTAAACTTGATCCAAACTCGAAATAAAACCGAACAAAACCAAAACCGACTCGAGTTTTGGCTAAATCGAAAACTAACCCAAACCGAAAGTAAACCGAACCGAAAAGCAACCCGAATAAAAAATTAACCCGAACCGAACAGCAACCCGAATAAAAAATTAACCCGAACCGAAAGCAACTTGAATTTAATTTTTCTCAAATATATATGTTTTATTCTCCTTCTATGTGTATTACTAATTAACAATCGTCTTTAGTAATAGTTTAATGGTTTAAATGTTAATATCATTTTTTTCTTCTTTAAAAGATCAATTTCATATATTTACTCAACTCAAAAAACAATCGATCTGAAATTGACTCAACCCGACCCGAAATAACATAAACTAGAACTAAATTCGAACCAGACCCATTCTAAGCTGACCTAAAATAAAAAACAATCCAAACTGAAAATTAACTCAACCTGAAATGACATGATCTGAACGACCCAGTTGCCACCTCTACTTTCAGTGACTGAAATAGTACATGTTATGTCTGCAATCGCATAAATGCAACCAAACAAAAAAAATGAGACTAATCGTATTTTAAATACTTAATTTAGGATTCAGTTTTTAGGTTAATTGAGGATTTTAGGTTAATTGAGGACCACCAAAAGTACACGGCCGACCCTGCGTGACACTGTTTAAGGTGGGGTTTGTAATATCTAAACTCTAATTCCAACCTTGAATTATAACTTGATTTTAAATTCAGTTGTTGAAATTCTATCAAAAGTTGGTGTTTACTTTATAATTTAACGCCCGCTGACGTGGTTTTAGTTGTGGTGGAAATATTAAGTATTTAGATATTAGTTTTATATATGAATTTTTATTTTTTTAGATTTATTTTAATTTTAATTTTATTTAAAGTTAATCAAATTTAAATTCAAATATAATTTGATGATTATATCTGTAATTTCGTTTATTGTAATCATACGACCATAATATTTGTAATTATTTTTTTAGTTTAATCATCAATATATAATTTATTGGCAAACTAATTTACATCAGATTTCAGATGACCAATATGTAGATAATTTTTTCTACTCAATTTTTTTTCATTCACAACATACTTTAACCTTACTTAAGGGATTTAGTACCTTATCATGTTATTATAACTAATTGTTGGTTGTATATGTATTTTTTAATATAACTTACGAGAAATGAGTTAATTTTTTTAGATGAAAGGGGAAAGATATTTAATTTTTTTCTAACCTATAATTGTTTTTTACATGGTTTGACCTTCGTAAGCTCAAGTTTGTTAGTTTTTTTTAGGGTTAACTGCACTACATACCACTCAACTATGGTCACTGACTTAAAAATAATATCGAACTTTAAAAAAGTACAAATTTAACACTGAATTTTAGTTTTTGACTCGAAAATGTCACTTCGTTGTTAACTTTTAACGGTCCCTGTTAAGTCAAAGCGACGTCATTTTGGTGTGGCTGTTTTGAAGCCTAATTTAGCCCAAAAAGATATTGTTTTGCTAGAGAAAAAATATTAAAACTATACAAATACAAGAGCTAAGCCTTAACCACTAAACCAACATGACATTACCTAATATTTTATCACAAATATTATATATCTCCAACCACTTGAGATGAATTCAAATTATTTTATAAAATGAATAATATTATAAATAATATTAATATATAAAAATATTATATATTATATATATATATATATATCAATATGTAAATGAAAGTGTATTATTTTTATATATTATTTAAAAAACACAAAATATTCATAAAAATAATATATTTATATTACAAATAATATATAAAAACTCTAAACTACAAAATCAAAACCCACTTAAGTTTTGAGGTTTGGGGTTCGGGGTTTTATATATATTATTTATTATTTAAATATATTATTTATATTAATATTTTTGGATTTTCTAAAAAATAATATATTTATATCATAAATAATAAATAAAATATAAAAATAATATATTTTTATTTATATATATTGATATATATATAAATAATATATTTTATATTATTTATATGTTAATATTATTTATAGTATTATTTTTTATAAAATAATTTCGTTGAACCAAATGGATACATTTATATAATTTAAATAAAAATATATTTTTTACTTTTTATATATTATTTATAATATAAATATAATATTTTAAAAAACTTAAAATATTCATAAAAATAATATATAAAATCCCCTAAATCCTAAACTCTAAGGTTTGTGGGTTAATAGTTCAGGGTTTAGGGTTTTTTATATATTATTAATAATATAAATGTATTGTTTTATGAATATTTTAGAGTTTTTTTTTAATAAAGTATTTATACTATTAATAATATATAAAAATACAAATAATAATATATTTTTATTTATATATATTGATATCTATATATGTAAATAATATATTTTATATTTTTATATATTAATACTATTTATAGTATTATTTATTTCATAAAAAATAATTATAATTAATCTCAAGTAGTTTGAAATATATAATCTTTGTGATAAAACATTATAGAATGGCATGTTGGTTTAGTGGTTAAGGCTAAACCTTTGTATTTGAAAGTCTTGGATTCAAATCCCACCAAGTGCATGGTCTTACTATACTTCCTCTAGCAAAATAAATTTATTTTCTGCAAAATTAGGCTTCAAAATAATCGCACCTAGGGGTGGCAATGGGACGGGTCGGTGACGGTTTTGTATTCCCCATTTCGTCCCCAACACTTGTGGGCACGATTTCGGGGAATCCCCATTAAACATTTTGGGAATTTTCTCGTCCCTATACCCATCCTTGCGGATCTCCTCGGTTTTCAGTTTATCCCCGTGCCCAAAAAAATAAATAAAATTTTACACATTAAAATAAATACTCAACATTAAATCTCCAAAATTATAAACATAAATGATAAATTTAGTTTTACCAATAACAAACAAATCATTTTAATATTATAAAATGTGACTAAAATATTAACTATTGAAACATGACAATCTACACTACCTTTAAAAGAAAATATATAACTAATAATGTACAGTTTCAAATCATGGCCTGTTTGATCTAAAAGAAACTAGATTCGATCATCTTTCCAACCATATAAATTATCTCTTCTAATTTTACTCGTACAATTTATGACAAATTTATGAAGTCAATGCCATTGTTGTTTTTGGAAATAGTCTTTTCTTCTAATTTTTGCTCATTCAAAAAGTAATAATTCCTACTATATAACTCGAAATCAAGAACCGTTTGTTTTAAACAAATCTAAGCTTCTGTATGATTATAGAAATATAAAGCTCACTTCCTAATTTATCTTGTATAATTTTTGGTGATTTTTCAAAGTCATTGCTAAAATTATTTTCTAAGAATTATGCTGCCAAATTTTTATGACCATTCAACATTCAAATACTCATATTTTTTAAAAAATACATATCGAAATCTATAACTGTGTATTTTAAACAAAATTAGACTGAATCACGTTTACAATAATGTAAAAATTACTTTCTAATTATTTTTATGGAATTTATGGAGAATTTTCAAACTTACTCCATCCGACCATACTCAGAGTAGGAGATTAGATTTTTGTTGAAAATGGGTAAATTACCCTTATGGCCATCCAATTTTGTAAAATATTAGGGGTTCCCTGAGAATATTTTTCGGGATCCCCACGGTGATTTATACGGGTACAATTCGGTTATCCCCACGGTTCAGATGTAGCAATTCTCGTCCCCATCCCCATTTGATATTCAGTGATAAAGCTTTCGTCGTCCACATAGGTGAAGATTTTGGTTATTCCTCATACTTGTCGGATCAGATCCCCATAGTTTTTGGTTATTCCCCACCCGATTGTCACCCCTAGCCGTACTATAATGACGTCGTTTTGACTTAACGAAGACATTAAGAGTTAACGACGAAGTGGCATTTTCGAGTCAAAATTAAAGTTTATTGTTAAATTTATACTTTTTTTAAAGTTTGATGGCATTTTTGAGTCAGTGACTATAGTTGAGTGGTATGTGGTGTAGTTAACTTTTTTAAGAAAAAAATGGGGGAAGATGAGGGATTTTAAAAAACGAAAGGAAAAAATGTGGTGTTTTGATTAAGCTTCAATGTTAGGTATGTGAGGAGATTAGCAAACATTTTATTGATAATGAAATTTTCATTTATGATTAATATTTGATCTATTTATGGTGTAGTATAATAAATAGCTAGTAAATCACATGATGACATATAATTATAAATTTTTAAATTTTATTTTTAATAACATATCGTCATCTAATTTTCTGATGTACATTGAATTATACTCGCCAATGTATAAAATATTCATCAATTATTAAATTATACTCTATTTATGGGTTTGAAATAAACATAGGAGATTTAGTAAACATTTTTCAGGTTATGAACTCTATTCTTATCTCAAATAATAATCCTTTGAATAGTTAACGTTAGTTTAACTACTACAACACCACACGTCAAAGCAAATGTTTAAGTTGCAACAATAAAGCCAAAAAAAAAGCTCAAAAACCCTTAGTCCACGGACACTAACAAGATTAGGTTTAAACTTTAACCTCTTTCTTATTACTCCAACTCATTAGTACAAATAAATTCTTTAATCCTATTAGCGGGTGTTTATAGATTTTAAAATAATATTTCATTTTAAAATTTTATATTTAATGCAATAGTTTTGTTAAATTTAAAAACATAGTAGATTATCGGTTGTCTCCTTATTTTCTTTTGTTGTTCTTTTCTGGGTTGTTTTGTTGATTTGTTTTTATGTTGGACCTTCGAATTGAATATTAATAAGTGTTTACGGTCACCAAAGACAAGTCACATTTGAGTTGTGATAATACCCGTTTGTATGTGAAATGTTACTATTATATGCATTGTGAGAATGAAGGCATAGTAGCCGAAGATTGATGACTGGCGGTGAAGATGTATGTAATCGGTGGCTAGGTTTTTTAGAGGTAAAATAAACAAAGAAAGTAATGGAGTAATCTGAAATTTTTATTGAAAATATAAAACTGATTGGGTGATGAACCCATTATAATATTTGTGTATTTATAACCCAACTACTAACAGCTTATGAATGGCCCAACACTTAACAGCTTAACAACTTATCAAACCAACTAATTAACAAATTAATTGCTGACTAATTATCTAACATGCATTTTATATTTATGTTGATGATGTTTATCTCTCATCGCCGCACCATTGTTTGCTTGTATCTATCATTTGTCTGAGTTGTCTGATTAAATTTTTAACCTCATACTTGTTTGATCTTAATTTATTTTTAAGTGACTAACGTGTACAAAATTATAATTTTAAAAACAATCAATTTATATTTATTTTATAAATTCTTCTTATAATTTTAAGGTATTTTCTCTAAACAGTCAAAACCTAATTAATGGCAAAATATCCCAACTTTTTGCGTAATCAATGTGGGGAAGAGTTGTGTTACTTAATGGAGCTTCTATGTTGGGTTGTTGCTCTAACACGGCATGTTGTAGACGAATATTTTAAGTCTTAGGCTTGTTTGGCAATTAACGGATAGCTGATAGCTGATAGCGGATTACATTAGCTGATAGCTGATTGCATTAACTGATTTGACTAGCGGATTATATTAGCTGATTGTATAAAAGTGTTTGGTAAAATTAACTGATAGCTGATAGCTGTTTGATTATTTAAACAAGCAAAATGACATGTAAGGACATGATTATATTCAATACTTGTTTGAATAATTTATCAATTATGAATATTTTGTATCTAATAAATATTAATTAGATTTGTAAAAAATATTTTTAATATAAATTTCCTAAACATATTTGAAAGATTTATATATTAATTTATTATTTATATAATTATTTAAAAAAATTATATGCACATATAAATATGTGATAATAAAAAATAGAATTAACTTACAAATATCACCATATAAATTAGTAGTAACAACAAATAAGTCGAATATTTAATATGTTATTATTTATATTAAAAAATGTTATTATTTAATTTAAGTTATTTGGAGATTTTTGGTAATTGTTAAGGGTAAAGGTTAAGGAGTCATTATAACTCTAATATCAAACCTCTAATCTCAAAAAGCTCATATTAGGAGCTTTTTCAAAATTAGATTTTTCACCTCAATCCACTCTTTCAATCCGTTATTTACCAAACATCAATATTAGCGGATTTGACTAGTCAAACCTCTAATTATACCTCAAACCTCTAATTTTTGCCTAAACCGCTATTTACCAAACAAGGCCTTAATCAAATGAATTAAATAGAAATGATTATATTAGAATTTTTTTAAAAAAAAATACTATATGGGCAATGAGATAAGAATATGAAATTGGTTTTGACGTACACGTCTCACTCAAACACCACACTTTGTTCCTTTCATGATCTTCAATTTTAATCATAACAAAAATGTCTCCTCTCTCCTCCGTGAATGAAAAGAAATTTTAAAAATTTTAAAAATTATTATAATAAACTTAATAAGTGGTCTCAATAAAAAAACGGATGATGTTTATCAGGGCCGGTCTTGAGTTTTTGAAGGCTCAAGGCGAACTTAAAAAATGAGCCTTAAATTGAGGATTTAAATTGTAATTATAGTTACAGTCGTATTTTCGGTTGTGTTGTGTTTATCATAATTATTGATATAATAGATGTTATTTTGTTTATTGTGAGTATCTCGGTTATGAAATTTTTTTAGTAACATATGCTATTGTGGACATAATGGTTCCATATATCGCGATTTTAGATTATGCCACTACCGTCATATAACGATCGTTGTTGTGGTTGCATGCCGCTATTTAAATCTTTGTCCCTAATAGCAAGTAATGGAAGAAATTAAATTTTAAGAGTCGGTCCATCGTAACAAGTATTGAAAAAATTGGTCCCCTAATAACAAGTATTGAAAAAATTAAATTTTAAAACTATTAAAAAAAACTTTGATACACATGCCGTGTAAACTTTAGTTTACATGTGCCTTTTAGTTTTATGAGTTAGGGTTTTAGTTTAGGGTTTAAAGTGTAGGGGTTTATGTTGCATGGTTTAGAATTTAAGATTAGTGTTGAGAATTTAGGGTATAGGGTTTATGTTTAGTTTTTTAGGGTTAGTGTTAGAATTTAAGATTTGAGTTTTATAATGTAAATATAAAATCAGTTTTACCAGCATGTATAGCAAAAATTTACCTTAAAACTATGCCCATAATAACAAATATTGGAAAAAAAACTAGAGCCCTAGTAACAAGTACTAGAAAAAAAAGTTGAATATTAAGAGTAGATCCCTAATAATAAATATCGGGAAAAAACTCAACCCCTAATAACAAGTATTAAAAAATGAGCCCTTAATAACAAGTATTAGAAAAAATTGAATATTAAGAGTAGACTCCTACTAATAAATTTTGAAAAAATACTCAGCCTCTAATAACAAATATAAAAAAATAGGCCCCTAGTAACAAGTATTAGAAAAAAAATATTAAGAGTAGATCTTTAATAATAAATGTTGGAAAAATCTTAACCCTATTAACAAATATTAAAAAAAATAAACCCTAATAACAAATATTAAACAAACTAAATCTTTAAATATAATTCGAAAATATACCATATTTAATTTTTCTGAGCAATGGGCCCTGGGCAGGCGCCCTTTCTGCTCCTGCCCAGGGCCGGCCCTGATGTTTATCCTAAAAGACTGATTAAAATTATTTTATCTGCAAAATATATGTGCAGTGTCAAATGGTTAAAAATATATATGAACAAATATTATCTTGTAAATTATAATCAGTTTAAGACTATTAAAAAATACTATAATAGTTATATTGTAAAAATAATTTAATTTAAATTACAAAATAATATTTACAATGATAATTATTTTTAGTTAAAAATATATATGGTCAAATCGTCTTTGGAATGTGTCCCTTTGTCTTGCCAAGGTCAATTAAGTCCCTTATTCTTGCCTGGAATGACATACCTCTTAAGTCTTCATTGAAATCGGTGTGGTCTTTGGTTTTTTTTTCTCTCGAGATTTTATGGTTTATTTGGCTCTATCGAAATAAGATTATTTTTAACGGAAAATAATTGAGGCGAATCAACTTTTTGACATTGTTATTCTGAGAATTAGCTGGTAGGATAAGTGATGAGTGCTTGTCCTCAATGTCCTGGAGGAAGAGTTCGAGTTGTTTACATTTTTCAATCGAAATTAAAGTACACTAAATGATAATGATGAAGGATGCAAATGGATTTGGAATGATGGAATGATTGAAAGGAAATGATTTATAGAGATGACAATGAAATATAAGCTTGAAATCTTTAACCAACACTATAAATTAATGTTGACTCTAAACCTCTTAGGCCTTAGCTAATAACAAGGTAATAGGATTGTAGCCCACTATTTATATAGAGATAAGAACCAACGATATAAAAATTAAATGAGGGCCACACTAAGGATAATGATAAGTTAAAAGAAAAAAATGACACCACAAGATAATCTTGATAAGTCACTTGGAGTTCAATTAAGAACAAAAGAAGAGAACACACTCAAATTTTATTGAAATCAAAGTTATATTTACAAAAGTGAAATAAGCCTCTATTTATAGGCTAAGAGTGAGGCATATGAATGTATGAAAAAGTGAATGAAATAAAGCAAGGCTCATGTTCTATGAATCTTTATATGTGTCATCCAATGCACTTATTTTGGGAGGTGAAAGACTTGAATGTATGATTTTCGATACGTACTCTAAGTGTAAGAAACTTTCAAGCAACTTCCTCTTGCTGTACATGCATGTATCCAGGGATGAATGAATATATGGATCTAATGCCTTGAATTCTCTCAAATCTTCATGAATGTGCATGTGGCTTCCCAAAAATCTTTCTTCCATGCTTGATGTGGTCGTCCATGTAAAATACATCTAGGACAAAATTGTGAACACAAAAATTATATTAATAATAGGTGTAGAAAATAATTACATGTAAATGCGACATAAATATAAGAACATGCAAGTGTGACAATAATAAAATATAAAAAACATGTAGCAACAAATAAATTAACTAAAATTAAAAAAAATTAAAAACATGTAGCAATGAATTAAAATATTCCCCTTTCACTCAAATATGTTCACATGCAACAAATTCCATGGATTGCATGGAACAATTCCAACGACCAAAGCTTGCCCAACGTCCCAAGTTTGTTCTATTAATCTTGTAAGAGCTTCCTTGAATTGCTTGGCTCTTCCTCAAGTGACTGACCCTCGTGGAAGCTCGACTGGATCATCTTTAGGTAGATTCATGCTAGCATCAATAAGCGTAAATGACATGGTTCTTTAAAATTAGTTTATAATATTATTTTTAATTCTTCGTCGGCGACTGTGGTCTCTAAACTCCCTAGTTGGTTTAGTTTGAATTTGGGCTACCCTTAATCCCAGTGTCCTAAAATTTAATATCGACGGTGCTATGTGTGGCAGTATTAATATTGGTGGTAACCTCAGACATCAATCGGGAAGAACTTTAATACATTTTTTTTTTGTTGGATTGAGTGGAATGCGTGGTTGGCTTCTTTAGATTTTTTTTGAATATGTTGGTGTGATTATAAGATAACATCTGTTCAATTTTCTTAACCCTTTAATAACGTATACACATCGTGCACACATGATGCTCGAACTAGAGTCACCTGAATGAAATACATCATCATTTACCACTAGAACCATTCTACGGGTTTGTTTCTTTAGCTTTAGACTGCTGATTCTGTTTGTCCTTTATGTTGTATGGCTAAGTAGTGGGTATGGCGATGCTCGGGCCTCATGGCCATTCGTGTCTTTGTCAATGTAACCTTTTTGTTTCATGTGTGTGTAAAACTGTATTATGTTCCAATGTATCAATCAATAATCGGGCACTCTTTTCCCCTACTGACATTTTGGCTTAGTTTCGGCTAAATCATATTACGTAGGAGTTTTTAATGTAACCTTGTAACCCCTAAACCGACCCAAGGTTATGAGCCGAATCTAGGAAGTCGGGTTGAAAACGTGTCCCTCAAGTAAGATGTAGAACTAAGGTTTTGATATAATATTTAAAAAATGTTTTGGACCAAATTAAAAAGAACTTAAAATATGGTTTTAGTCAAAAATAACTTGAAAACATGTTTTAGAGTTTTTACAAGGCTTTGGAACAAATTAAAGTACATTTAAAGTAGTCAAAACCTAGAACTTCAAATACCCGTACTGATACGGTACAGAACCGTACCGATACGCCTTAGGGTTTCAAACTACCAGATTTTCCAGTAGCCAAAACCCGTACCGATACACTTAGCCGTATCGATACGGTGTGCTTTGAAATAGCCCAACGGCTAGTCGCGTATCGATACGGTCGTATCGCGTACCGATACGCCTAACTACCCCAACGGTCATTTCCCAACGGTCATTTGAATTTGCAGGACCGTACCGATACGCTAGGCAAGCGTATCGATACGCATCAGCTGAAGAGCACAACGGCTAATTCATCTTCGAGACCGTATCGATACGGGTTGAGAGGGTATCAATACGTCAAGCTGCAGAACTGCATTTATGGTGGGAAATAAAGGCTTCAACGGCTCCAATTCAATCCCAACGGCTAGTAACGGCTACAAACTCAATTGGGAGTATAAAAGGGACCTCCAAGCATCTTGTAATGGTTAATGCTTCAATTGTTACAACATTATGATGTCAAAATTTGTCTAGAGCTTAAATTGTAAATTCCTTGCTTAGACAACACTTGTGAGCTTACATTGTTATATTTGCTCAAGTGTTTAGGTTTTGGGTGAGTGCTTAGAATTGCAAACAAACACCTATTAGAGGGATTTCTAGTTTGCTAAGTCTTTCTTTGTACAAGAGAGTGTTTCCTCAAGTTTTGGGTAGAAAGCTTTGAGGGTTGTAAAGGTTGCCTCCTTAGCCTAGAAAAGGGGACGAAATTCTTAGTGAATTTGTTTGGAAATCCTTAGTGGGGAGCTAAGGTAGTGGATGTAGACCTTGGTTAGAAGGTTGAACCACTATAAATCCTTGTGTCAAATTGCAAAATTTTCACCTCCCACTAAAACACCCAATTATCCAACTTCTCCACACTTGGCGAGCAAGAACGGTTGATCGAATCGAGCCCCTTAAATCTCAACAATTGGTATCAGAGCTTGGCTCAATCGAAGGGGATTCACATCCTATTGAGAAGATCCGGCAAGCTCGATCAACATTTCACCAACCGGCTCAAATGGCGCAATCCATCGACAAACCGCCCTTCTTCGACGGAAATCACTATGTCCATTGGAAGACAAAGATGAAATTCTTCTTGAAGCCAATAGACTACAAGCTATGGGACATAGTTGAAGATGGTCCGTTCGTGCCTCAAGGAAGCAAAGCGGAATAAAGTGCCGACGATCGCAAGAAGATGGAGCTTAATTGCAAAGCCTTGCACATGCTCTTTTGTGCATTTGGCCCAACCATCTATGAGAAGATGTCTTCTTGTGAGAGTGCCAAGGAGGTATGAGACAAGCTTGAAGTCACATACGAGGGAACCGATGAAGTTAAGGAGACCAAGATTGGGCTCCTCACCTTAGAGTATGAGAACTTCAAGATGAATCCGGAAGAGAACATAGAGAAGATGTTTGATAGGTTCTCCACTATCACAAATGGACTTAAAGGTTATAGAGAAGCCATCCCGGAAGAGAAGCTTGTCCGAAAGCTCATCTACTCCCTTCCCGAGTCATGGGACTCAAAGAGGACCGCCATCATCAAAGCCAAGAATCTCAAAACCTTGAAGCTTGATGAACTCATGGGGTCACTTCTCACTCACCAAATAATGAAGAAAAACAAAGAAGAGGAGAAGAAGAATGAAGAGATTAGAGCGATGGGGAAGAAGAAGATCATGGAGCTGAGCATCAATGCTAGTGTCGCAGCTCTCAAATCCTTCACCTGCCATCATGTAAATTCAAGTGAGGAGGAAAGTGAAGATGAAGAGATGGCCTATCTCTTCAACAAATTTGCCCGGTTCATGAAGAGCAAAATGGAAAAATCCAAGCATGGATCGATGAAGAAGATGAAGGACTCCCACAAATCCAAAAAGAAGGGATCATCTTCAAAACAAGCATATGTGGCCACATGGAGTGATGAAGACTCCACCGATGATGAAGTAGCCCACCTATGCTTGATGGCCCTCAATGAGGGGGAGGTAACTTCTAACTCATCTATTTCAAATTCTTATACATTTGATGAGTTACAAGATGCCTATGATGATTTGCTTTTGGAATTCAAGGCATCATTTTCCAAGAACAAAAAGTTGATTTCAAAAATAAAAATTGAAAATGATTTGCTTTCCAAAACAAGTCTTGAACTTGAAGCAAAATTGAAAGATTTTGAACAAAAATGTTTTGATTTACAAAATTTGCTTCTTAAAGTTCAAAAAGAAAAGGATTTGATTTCCAATAAACTTGAAAAGAAAAATAATTTTGGAAAATCAAATTTTTATGTAAGACAATATAGTGCCCCTAGATTTGTGAATGGAAAATGTTTTAGAAGTGTTTGGGTCTCAAAAGGACTAACCACTTCAACTAAAAAGGATGAAATTGAAAAATGGATTCCTAAGGGGACTAAATTTTGTGCTACTAATGTCTATGGATCCAAAGCAATTTGGATACCAAAAATTACTTGATTGTCTTGTGCTAGGTGTGATGGAGAGTGATCAACAAGTCAAAAATTGAGGGGGAGCTCCATGCATACAAAGGAAAAACACTTGAAGAAGGAAGGTTTCACATCCTCCCTTGAATTCAAGTGTGGTAAAATCTAGTTGCTTTTGTGTTTATTTGATTTATTTTCATTTATGTCAACTAGATAATCATATATGTCAAACTAATATTCTTATGATGCTTTGAGTAAGGGGGAGCCAAATTTTTAAACCAAATTTTTAAGTGTGTCAAATTTTTCTTGCCTCCTAAGTTATTTTGAGCTCAATGTCATTTTAAATTCTTTTTGATATAACAAAAAGGGGAGAAAATGGTTTGAAAAATTGAATTTTCAAATGAATAAGGGGAGCTTTATTTGATTTCATATCTTTAATCTCTTATTCACAATTTTAAAGTTAAAGGGGGAGGATCTCAAACAATTTTTCAAGTTGGTTTTATTATATCAAAAATGGGGAGATTGTAGAACTAAGGTTTTGATATAATATTTGAAAAATGTTTTGGACCAACTTGAAAAGAACTTAAAATATGGTTTTAGTTAAAAATAACTTGAAAACATGTTTTATGGTTTTTACAAGGCTTTGGAACAAATTAAAGTACATTTAAAGTAGTCAAAACCTAGAACTTCAGGTACCCGTACCGATACGCTATAGAATCGTACCGATACGCCTTAGGGTTTCAAACTACCAGATTTTCTAGTAGCCAAAACCCGTACCGATACGCTTAGCCGTATCGATATGGTGTGCTTTGAAATAGCCCAACGGCTAGCCGCGTACCGATACGGTCGTATCGCGTACCGATACGCCTAACTACCCCAACGGTCATTTCCCAACGGTCATTTGAATTTGCAGGACCGTACTGATAGGCTAGGCAAGCGTATCGATACGCATCAGCTGAAGAGTACAACGACTAATTCCTCTTCGAGACCGTATCGATACGGGTTGAGAGGGTATCGATACGCCAAGCTGCAGAACTGCATTTATGGTGGGAAATAAAGGCTCCAACGGCTCCAATTCAATCCCAACGGCTAGTAACGGCTACAAACTCAATTGGGAGTATAAAAGGGACCTCCAAGCATCTTGTAATGGTTAATGCTTCAATTGTTATGTAACCCCCTCGTCCCGGTCTGGCCAGTTGACCGGTCCGAGTGGGCCACACGGGGAAAACCGAAGCGAAACCCGTTAAAGTTCCCCCTCGGTTAGCAACCCTATTTTTTTTCATTTTAAAATCTTGTCTAAATGGATATTAAACTCTATGTGGTCAAACAGCGGAACAAGAATACAAGAGACGAACATTCGAACCCAAAACAGCAATTAAACAGCCCACTTTTAATCTTTTAAACAGGCCGTTTCGAAACGCCTTGACTAGGTCAACTGACCCAGAGCCTTTACAAGGGGTCGTATCGAAACGGGGGTCAACCGTTTCGAAACGCCCACGACGGTCAACATCTCGTGGTCAACGAGATTTTGACCGTTTCGAAACCTTTACACCCGTTTCGAAACACTTTCTTCTCATGAATTTCTCAGAATTCCAGTAGCCAAAACGTTCCGATACGCGTTTCGAAATAGGGGTTCCAAAGGCCATACCGTATCGAAACGCGTTCCGATACGGGGTCCCTGAAGCCTACCCGTTCCGAAACGATCCCTCCCGTTTCGAAACGCTGGCAGTCTGCAACCTTTGAAATACAGATTTAGGGGTGTTTTGACAAGTCTAAAGGTCCCATAGGACCCCTAATGGCACATAAAACCATCAAACAAAGTCTAGAGGCATACATCCTAGATTTAACATACTCAAACACATACAAGCATGGATTTGGACAATCTTTCTAACATGGAAAATTACACATTAAGAGCCTTTCATACAAGCATGCTTGAAGACATTTAAAAAGAACCAATAAGCATCACACATATCAAGTGAGTCCACATGCCATTCAAGCAACCTAAGCACTCATAAGACATCCATCGTACTAGCATTTGGCAAGATATAACATGCTTACAAATCAAGTCAACCATAGACATACATCAAGACTCGAATCAACAATTCCTATCCCATTGCTTAACTATTACATTCTATTACTTGAAATCCATACATTGAGCTCACCAAAAGCAACACTTGGAGACCTTCCCTTGCCTCTGCCACCCACAAGCTATTTATCTGCATTGTCGAACAAAAGAGAGCGTAAGCATAAAAGCTTAGTGAGGGTAAGCTCTTCAAAAACAAACCTCGACAATGCAGGGTCCAAGCACGAGCTACGACCAAGATAAAATGCATGTTCTTACCTCCGGTCCACACGAGCCATAATTATAGATGATGCATGATCATATACTCAATATCATGTCATGCTCAATATGTTTAAAACCACAACATATGAAATCACATATATTAAACCATGTTAGCAACACATCCCAAATCACATTGGCTCACAATTAACCACATAATGGCAACATAAACTACAATCCGTATTGGCACCTAGCTATGACTCGAATACACGGATAACTGTTGGAACTCACATCCAACAACACAACCATTACCTGGCGGTGGGATTCCACTCATCACCGTTCACGCGGAGGGGATTCCACTCATCACCGTTCACGCGGAGGGGATTCCACTCATCCTCACGCCTCATTCCACGCGGAGGGGATTCCACTCATCCTCACGCCTCATTCCACGCGGAGGGGATTCCACTCATCCTCACGCCCGTCGATGGGATTCCACTCATCACCGACTAATGTAAATACAATTTCCGGGCGTACCCGTACCCCTCCTTGGTGACTCAACGCCACCAAGGCCACGCGCGACTTTTGACTCATGTGTACACACTAACATCCTAATGATCGATCATTTGTACCCAAGCATACTAGTGCCAATACTACACATTTCAATAATACCATTTATTAACAACTTCAGTGCTTAGCACGTACTCACCATGACTTACTATCATGCACAAACCACATTTCCATGCCTAGCATGTATTCACCATGATCCTCGGATCAAGCAATCACCTCATAGTCTCATTTCACATGACAACACCTCATGTATATCATTAACAACCATATTCCATCATATTTTGCACATGTGTATAAACATATCATATCTATCATTAACATGCATATAACAACGCATCCAACATGCCTCAACATACATGTATACAACATATACATAATCAACATCATCACAATTTAACACGAGGCATATACAATCATTAAAGAGTGCAACCAAAGTCTCTAATCAAAGCTTGGGATTAGGCTACCACTCTAATCTCAACTCTAGGTGGGTTTACCAAGCCCATCCTAGGTTCACATGCTTGAACCAAATACTCAAAACCATTTCAAAAACATTTAACCACTCACCTAAGCTTCCAAGCTCCAAGCCAAGCAAGCAACCTCCCTCAAATTTCCGGATTTCTTCCCGAAGCTTCCCCAACACAAATTCCCGCTTCTAAGCAACCTCGAACACATTTCAAACAATTCCAAATCAGCCCAACATCAAAAGACCAACCCGGAAAACAATTCCAATGCAATTTATCATGTTGCAAACCATGAACACATCCCATTTTTAGCAATTTCGGGCAGCCCCTAAACCATGTCCAAAAACCATGTTTCCAACATCCATAGCACCCACAAACAATCCCAAATCAACCCCTATCCATAGTACTAACATCAAACCTCAATTTCCAACACAAACCACACCCAAAACTGTTGAGTGGATCACACGAATGATAATAACCAAGAGGGGGGGTGAATTGGAATTTTAACGATGTTGTAACGGAAATTGCAACTTAAAAATATTGACACGAGGATTTAGAGTGGTTCAAGTTCACCAACCGAACTCTACATCCACTACCTTAGTCTCACCAAGGATTTCCAACAATTTCCACTAAATTGTTCGTCCCCTTTTTCCAGGACAAGGAGGCAACCTTTACAATTTCGGTTAATTTTTCTACCCAAAAATTAACCCAATCCTCACACAATAGAACAAAGAAATTTGGTGGCTAATAAGGTATCTCTCAAT
The DNA here is from genome assembly GCA_030270665.1 of Hibiscus trionum. Taxonomy (NCBI): domain Eukaryota; kingdom Viridiplantae; phylum Streptophyta; class Magnoliopsida; order Malvales; family Malvaceae; genus Hibiscus; species Hibiscus trionum. Next base: position 1,967,187 of record BSYR01000056.1, on the reverse strand, counting down.
ACAAATGATAGCCCGATATCAAGCACTCAACCCAATTGAACAAAATATAAATGAAGGATACAATTGGGGTTTCTAGATAAAAATGGGATTTCAACACAAATGCTTGTATTTGATGAAAGGATGTATGCTTGTAGCTTAATTGATGATTGCTGGAGCTTCTTGGGGTCTTTTTATAGCCTCTTGAAGTTTTCTAGCCGTTGTGGGTGATGGGCTGAAAATTAGAGCCGTTGGGGTGTTTTTCTCACAACTTTTCAGCTTCCAGACGCCTACCGTTTCGGAACGGGGTCACCTGTTTCGGAACGGATTTCAAATAATATAGCCGTTGGAGCGTCTACGAGAACCCGTTTCGAAACGCCTAGGGGCCGTTTCGGAACGGTTTTGCCACTGCCAAAGGGGTGTTTCGAAACGGTCTTAGCCCGTTTCGGAACAGGTTTGCCACTGTCAAAGGGGTGTTTCGAAACGGCCTAAGCCCGTTTCGGAACGCCCTGTTTATTTTCAAATTTCAGTTTATAGCCGTTGCCCTTGTTCGTTTAAATGAAGAACAGTTTCGAAACGAGTCATACCGTTTCGAAACGCCTTGACCCGTTCCGATACCCGTTTCGGAACAGGTGCACATCGAACTGAAAGTGTTTCGAAACGCCCTTGGCCGTTTCGAAACGGGGCTTGAAAATTCCCTGTTTTGGCTTTGAAATACTTAAAAAAATATTTGGTAAGTCTTTGGTTTTAGCTATGAAGTGGTCTTTAACAAGATGTAGGAAATTTTAAGGACTTTAAAATTTGTTTTGATATTTTTCATTTTAGTCCTTAGGTTTTTAGTTATATCAAAATTAAAGCATATGTTTCACAATCTCCCCCTTTTTGATATAACAAAACCAAAGTTAGAATTTTTTAAGAATTTTGAAAGTTTTGAAGATATTCTAACTCCCCCTTAATTTAAGATAGGTTTTGAAATTTAAAACTTGTGACTTTTGAAATTAAGGATCAAAACCTTAAGACAAATTTAAAAGTTTGAAAATTTTAAAGTTAAAAAAATTTTGTAGTGGCATGGCATAATGGCATGGCAATTCTCTTAAATATCTTCTCCCCCTTTTTGTTAGATCAAAAAGAAACAAGCTCATAAAGAAGATTAGTACCAATAAGCAATAATAAGCAATCATAATTAATATCATCAAAATATTCAAAGCATAAATAATAAGTTCATAATCAAATCCCAAAATAGAAGATCATAAGCATAGGTTCTAAAATATAAAGATGCAAACTTAATCCTAAATGCATAACTAATATGATAAAACTTCCTAAGCCTCGTCATCCGAATCATCATCATCATCCTTGGCTTGCGAACGATGAAACTTCGTCCATTGCCCATAAAGTGTAGAGAAGGAAAGATCAAGGTTGGCATGCGAAGTTGAAAGAGTATGAAGACCATCTTCAACATTCTTCAACCGATTGCCCATAGATTCAAAGTTTGAAGCAATGCGAGTGTCCATAGTATCAAGTCTAGAATCTAAGGCATTGAATCGCTGGGTAAGAAGAGTAGTGAGAGCATCAGTGTTTCCCACTTGATCTTGAGGCGGAGGAGCAACAGGAGGAGGAACCGCTTCCCTATCAACCCTTTCCCAAATACCATTCACATAAGTGAATCCTGACTTGCGAAGAGAGGATTCTCCAATCTTTGTCTTGCGAGGTTCCGGGAAGTCATAGGTACAGTCAATATTGAGATGTTGGAAGAGGAAACTCAAAACAATCCCATAGGTGAACGAAATTAACTCATTCGTGTCAATAAGCTTAATGTTATTGACAATCTCGGCAAAAATAATTTTAGGGACATTTGGGCGCTCACCCCTACGGAAACACTCTAGCCAAAAGTGATCTTTTTCTCGGATGTGGGAGTATTTACCCCCGGATGGTCGAATAAACCAAGAAACAATGAGATGAAGCACACGATCATGCACATCTAAATTTAGGGCTTTCCCGGTAAAAGTGCCAAAATGGCGTTCATCTTCAAGACCCTCATTTTTGAGTTTAAGGGCAGATTCCAAAAGAGCAATATTGATAACAAACTTCTTTCCCAATAAAGATGACTCAATTCCTACTATCTCGGTTTTGGTTTCATCGTAAAGAAAACGAGCGTTAGAGTAGAAAAGGAGTACCATGTTTTTGTAGCAAATATCTTCGATGCTCAAGAAGGAAAGAAGATCCCATTCATCCAAACGACCAAGATACCGAAAGAGGAATCGCTCGGAATTAAGAAATTCGACATCAATAACTCTTTCCTTACGAACTGCAAAGTCCTTGACATAAGCAAAACGAGCACGCTGGTCTGGAGTTCTAAGAGATTTTTGAAAGAGCTGAGTGATATTTGGACGAATGCTCGATTCACCGGATTGAACGGCTTTGCGCTTTTTGTTCGATTGATCCGCCATCTAAGAATATTAAGCAAGAGTTTTAAAATTGAGTGTATGCATTGATAATTAAAATCAATCCAATAGGAAATCCCACTTAGGTTTTTGAAAAACAAAATTAAAAAAAATACGGTTAAAAAAATTTTATATTCGAATCAAAAATTTTGAGATTTTGAAAATTTTTTACAAGATTCGAATAACCCACAACTAAAAACATATAATGTATACAAAAATAAATTTTTCTATCCTATGATTCGAACATAATTTGAAAAAGAAGAAAGATAAGAAAAATTACCTTAGTTTGGGATTTTGGATGATTTGAGTGAAATCTTTGCACAAGATTGATGAAGCTTGCTTAGATATATGTTTTAGAGCAAAACCCCTCACAATTTTGTGAAAAACAAAGGGTTTGAGAGGGTATTTATAGAAGGGGGTCGGTTAGGGTTTTTAGGGTTTTAAGAGTTTGATAAATATTAGAATTTTGAACTTTTAGAAGCCCTAAATAGGGCTGTCCGCGAGTCCGTTTCGGAACGGTCATGACCGTTTCGGAACGGGGCGGCTAGGGTTTGACCCTTCTTAAAACCTTTGACATATCGTTTCGAAACGGGGACGACCGTTTCGAAACACGTTTGACCCGTATCGGAACGCGTTCCGATACACCTTTACATCGAACCGAAAACGTTTCGAAACGCCTGAGGCCGTTTCGAAACGCCCTTCTCTCAGGACAAAATTTAAGGCACCCGTATCGGAACGGGTTAACCCGTTTCGATACACCTGGGCCTGGAAGTGCAGATGAGGCTCTAAAATGCAGAAAAAATAATTTTCTAAGAGGCCAAACATGCATATATGATATGAATGAGCAGGCAAACATATTTAGGCATAAACATACTCCCCCTAACTATATGCATGGAAGAAATTGGGAGTCTAAACATATAAACATGATATTTCACAAAATCAAGCATATTTAAGTTTTAAAAGAGGTCCTAAAGGTCAAGATAGGCTAGTTAGGCCCAATTCTCTCCTAAGGGACCAAAAACGCTCTTTATCTAATGGTTTTGTGAAAATGTCCGCTAATTGATTTAAGGTGTCTACATACTCTATAGCCACATCTTTCTTAAGGACATGATCTCTAATGAAATGATGCCTTATTTCTATATGTTTGGTTCTAGAGTGTTGGATGGGATTTTTTGTTAAACATATTGCACTTGTATTATCACATTTAAGGGGTATGGTTTCTATTTTTACACCATAATCTAAGAGTTGTTGTTTCATCCAAAGGACTTGAGCACAACAACTTCCTAAGGATATGTACTCGGCTTCGGTGGTAGATAAAGCTACACTATTTTGTTTCTTAGAGAACCAAGATATGAGCATACTACCTAAGAATTGACAAGTTCCTGAAGTACTTTTCCTATCGATTTTGCAACCCCCATAATCCGCATCCGAGTAAGCATGTAGGTTGAAGGTAGAGACTCTAGGATACCAAAGGCCTAAACAAGGAGTGTCTCTAAGGTATCTAAAGATTCTCTTAACGGCTATAAGGTGAGACTCTCTAGGACTAGCTTGAAACCTAGCACACAAGCAAACACTAAACAGTATATCCGGTCTACTTGCGGTAAGGTAAAGCAAAGATCCAATCATAGAGCGATAAAGCTTAGAGTCAACACACTTACCTCCTTCATCTTTGTCAAGCTTTGTAGATGAGCTCATAGGAGTGGCTTGAGGCTTTGTGTTCTCCAAGCCAAACTTGTTGAGCATATCCTTTATGTATTTTGCTTGATTTATGAAGGTGCCATCCTTCATTTGTTTGATTTGGAGTCCCAAAAAGAATGAGAGCTCCCCCATCATGCTCATCTCAAATTCACCTTGCATTAACTTAGCAAATTCTTGACAATGACATTCATTAGTAGATCCAAATATAATATCATCAACATAAATTTGAACTACTAAAATGTCATTTTTATACATTTTTATAAAGAGTGTAGTGTCCACCTTACCTTTTTCAAATCCTTTTTCAATCAAAAAATTTGAAAGCCTTTCATACCAAGCTCTAGGAGCTTGTTTTAAACCATAAAGTGCTTTTGTAAGTTTGAAAACATGATTTGGAAATTTTGAGTCTTCAAAACCCGGTGGTTGTTCTACGTATACTTCTTCATTTATAAAACCATTTAAAAATGCGCTTTTAACGTCCATTTGAAAAAGCTTGAAATTATGATAACATGCATATGCAAGCAACATCCTAATGGCTTCCATTCTAGCTACGGGTGCATAGGTTTCATCAAAATCTATTCCCTCCTCTTGAGTGTAACCTTGTGCTACAAGTCTAGCTTTATTTCTTACAATGTTACCACTCTCATCTAGTTTGTTCCTAAATACCCATTTAGTTCCTATTGTAGATTGATTACTAGGCCTATCAACTAATGTCCAAACATTACTTCTCTCAAATTGATTTAACTCTTCTTGCATAGCCATAATCCAAAAATCATCTTTCAATGCTTCTTTGATATTTTTAGGCTCTATGCATGAGATAAATGCAATATGATTCATTAATTTAAGAGAAGAACGAGTGGTTACCCCCTTGGATGGATCACCCAAGATTTCACCATCTTTGACATAGTTCAACTCCCTTGGATAGCTAACTTCCTTTTCCTCAATAGCCAAGTCCCTCAAGGCTTCAAGAGGTGGATCTTGTGTGTCTTCTTCTTTTGGTTGAATCTCATCCTTCTTTGAAGTTTGACCTCCATCAAAGGTATTTGTGATTCCTACATTATCATCATCACAAGAATCCTTCCTAGGAAGGGGATTGTCATCGAATACAACATGAATAGATTCTTCTACAACTAAAGTTCTTTTGTTAAATACTCGATAGGCTTTAGAGGTTAAAGAGTAACCTATAAAAATAGCTTCATCACTTTTTGCATCAAATTTACCTAAATTATCTTTTCCATTATTTAAAACAAAACATTTACATCCAAAAATATTTTGGTAAATTATTTTCGCAAAGCATAGTTCTAGCCATTTCTTGTAAAGTTCTATTTTTCCTCTCAACTACCCCATTTTGTTGAGGAGTTCGAGGGGCTGAAAAATTATGGCTAATACCATTTTCATTTAGAAAATCTTCAAATCCTAAATTTTGAAATTCGGTTCCATGATCACTTCTAATATGTGAAATTTTAAGTTCAAGATCATTTTGAATTAATTTTGAAAATGTGATGAATTTTTCCAAAGCCTCATCCTTAGTACTTAAAAAGAGAACCCAAGTGAATCTAGAAAAATCATCAACTAATACAAAAGCATATGATTTGCCACCCAAGCTCATAGTCCTAATTGGCCCAAATAAATCCATATGGATTAGTTGTAAACATCTACTAGTAGAAATGTCATTAATGGATTTAAAAGAAGATCTATGTTGTTTACCCTTTGAGCATGCATCACAAATTTTATCGTTCGAAAATTTTATCTTGGGTAAACCTTTAACTAGGTTTAGAGAGACTAGTTTTTCTAAAACACTTGTGCTAGCATGTCCTAGCTTCCTATGCCACAACCATGCATCATTTTTGTTTTGAGCAACTAAGCATGCATGAGATGTATGTATGTCATCTAGATGCACCATGTATATATTCCCTATGCGATGACCTATGAGCATAATATTATTAGTTTTAATGTCTACAATTTTACAACCGGTTTTATCAAATATAACATTAAAACCTTTATCACATAGTTGACTTATGCTCAATAAATTATGTTTAAGACCATTGACATATAAAACATTTTCAATGAGAGTAGTAGAGTGATTACCAATGGAGCCAATACCTTCAATGTGGCCTTTGGAGTTGTCACCAAATGTTACTACTCCTCCACTTTTTGGCTTTAGATCCATGAGTCGACTCTTGTCTCCGGTCATGTGTCTCGAGCATCCACTATCAAGGTACCATGAGTTTTGACTTTGTGCTTTGGCCTTGTAGCAATGCTCCCCCTACAAACAAAGATATTTAAACTTTTGTTTTTGGTACCCAAATCATTTTGGGTCCATGTGTGTTAGTTCCTAAAACTTTGGTTCCCTTAGGAATCCAAGGTGACATAGCAATAATATCATTAGATTTAACAAGTTCCTTAGGAACCCATACATTTCTAATTCTTTTAACTTTACTATGTCTAGGATAGTTATCTTGTTTGTAGTAGTTAGTCTTTTTCTTATATTGGTGTGTTCTAGAGGATTCTCCTATGTCATGTTTAACACTACCATTAATTTTTAAAGACTTTTTGAGCTCATTTAGCTCACTTAACACCTTTTGGTGTTCACAATTATTTTGAGATAAAAGATTATTAAGATCAATATTTTCTTTTTGAAAGAATTTAAGTTCATCTTCTAATCCTAATATCTTTTTCTCTATTTTAGAATTAGTTTGAGTAAGTGAGTCATTTTTCTCTTTTAATTCTATAATAATTTTTTTATTCCTAATAACCGACTCCCTATACTTCTCAACTAATTCATCATATACCTCTTGTAACTCATCATAAGCATCATTTAGTTCTTCATATGAAAAATCTAAAGTAGATGAGTTAGAGGTTACCAAGGAGGAATCTTCCTCAAGTGCCATGAGGCAGAGGTTCGCCACTTCTTGTTCGTCATCCTCCGATGACTCCTCATCACTCCAAGTAGCAAGCTTAGCTTTGAGCTTTTTCTTCTTCTCAAAGCCCTTCTTCTTGAGTTGAGGGCACTCCGAACGTATGTGGCCGGGTTGTCCGCACTCGAAGCAAGTGATTGGATCCCTTCCTTCTTCTTTGTTCTTGCCTTTAAAGTCCATTTTCCTTTGGATTCTTCTTCCTCGGTTGGACCTCATAAGGCGTGAGAATCGTTTGGCTATCATAGCCAATTCTTCAAGTTCATCCTCATCACTAGATGAACTTTCATCAAGTTGGGAAGTTTTAGCTTTGAGAGCTATTCCTATTTTCTTCTTTTTCTCCCCTTCAAGCTTCTCCATTCTTTTTTCTTCTTTCTTTTTCTCATCTTCCCTTCCTTGCTTCATGATCTCGTGAGTAAGGAGAGAACCTACAAGTTCATCAAGCTTTAGAGTTTTTAAATTCTTTGCTTCGATGATAGCGGTTCTCTTCCCATCCCAAGATTCGGGAAGTGAATAGAGTAGCTTTCGGACAAGCTTGTCTTCCGGTATAATTTCTCCATAGCCCTTTAGACCATTCACAATTGTGGAGAATCGATCAAACATCTTTGACACCGTCTCATCAAATTCCATCTTGAAATTTTCATAACTAAGATTGAGAATTCCAATCTTAGTTTCTTTGACATCGTTGGTGCCTTCATAGGTGGTTTCAAGAGTGTCCCACACTTCTTTGGCACTTTCAATTGATGAGACCTTTGAGTAGATGTCCGGACCGAAAGCACAAAATAGCATGTGAAGAGCTTTATCATTTACTTGGATCTTTTTCCTTTCCTCTTCACTCATTTCCGTTCTTCTTTTAAGCACCATCTTGCCATCAACATCTTGCTTCAATGGAATATATGGTCCATCCTCAATGACATCCCACACAAGGTAGTCACTTGATTTAATAAATAGACGCATTTTATTTTTCCAAAATGAGTAGTTCTCACCATTGAAGAAAGGAGGCTTTGTGGTGGATTGTGAGTCGTACATGCCGGGAGCGGAGGTTGATGCCATCTCTTGATATTTTGATGATGATCACACTTCTTCCAAGGATCTCCTCTTGCGGTTGTTAATCCTCAAAGAGTTAAGCTCTGATGCCAATTGTTGAGTGGATCACACGAATGATAATAACCAAGAGGGGGGGTGAATTGGAATTTTAACGATGTTGTAACGGAAATTGCAACTTAAAAATATTGACACGAGGATTTAGAGTGGTTCAAGTTCACCAACCGAACTCTACATCCACTACCTTAGTCTCACCAAGGATTTCCAACAATTTCCACTAAATTGTTCGTCCCCTTTTTCCAGGACAAGGAGGCAACCTTTACAATTTCGGTTAATTTTTCTACCCAAAAATTAACCCAATCCTCACACAATAGAACAAAGAAATTTGGTGGCTAATAAGGTATCTCTCAATACAAATGATAGCCCGATATCAAGCACTCAACCCAATTGAACAAAATATAAATGAAGGATACAATTGGGGTTTCTAGATAAAAATGGGATTTCAACACAAATGCTTGTATTTGATGAAAGGATGTATGCTTGTAGCTTAATTGATGATTGCTGGAGCTTCTTGGGGTCTTTTTATAGCCTCTTGAAGTTTTCTAGCCGTTGTGGGTGATGGGCTGAAAATTAGAGCCGTTGGGGTGTTTTTCTCACAACTTTTCAGCTTCCAGACGCCTACCGTTTCGGAACGGGGTCACCTGTTTCGGAACGGATTTCAAATAATATAGCCGTTGGAGCGTCTACGAGAACCCGTTTCGAAACGCCTAGGGGCCGTTTCGGAACGGTTTTGCCACTGCCAAAGGGGTGTTTCGAAACGGTCTTAGCCCGTTTCGGAACAGGTTTGCCACTGTCAAAGGGGTGTTTCGAAACGGCCTAAGCCCGTTTCGGAACGCCCTGTTTATTTTCAAATTTCAGTTTATAGCCGTTGCCCTTGTTCGTTTAAATGAAGAACAGTTTCGAAACGAGTCATACCGTTTCGAAACGCCTTGACCCGTTCCGATACCCGTTTCGGAACAGGTGCACATCGAACTGAAAGTGTTTCGAAACGCCCTTGGCCGTTTCGAAACGGGGCTTGAAAATTCCCTGTTTTGGCTTTGAAATACTTAAAAAAATATTTGGTAAGTCTTTGGTTTTAGCTATGAAGTGGTCTTTAACAAGATGTAGGAAATTTTAAGGACTTTAAAATTTGTTTTGATATTTTTCATTTTAGTCCTTAGGTTTTTAGTTATATCAAAATTAAAGCATATGTTTCACAAAAACTCAACTAAAAACCCTTCTAAAAACCCATTTTTATCCAATTTCGGGAATTTTCTTAAAACCATTCAAAATTCACATATGTGGTACCATTTAGCTCCTAGACTTCATAACTAACAACATTGAATCAAAACATTAAGCTTAACAACATAAAGTTACCATTTTTAATCAAAATCTCCAAAAACTCCATTTTCCAAAACCTTAACGAAAGTGAAAACTAAGTGTACTTTTGAAGAGAGGATGGTGAGGACAAGTCGAAAACGTAATTACCTTTCAAAAAGCTTCAAAAACGGAGAAGAAGTGAGGTGAAAAAGCAACTTAGAGGAGAACCCTCTACTTGTCGTCAAAATGGAGGAGAAGGGTGAGTGAAGAAGATGAGCACATGTTTAATTCAATAAAGAGGGGTTTTCATTTTAAAAGTTCATTTTATTTACCAATCTTCCATTAATGAGGATAGCTATCTCCATTTCCAAATTCCATGGGATTGAGCTTTAAAAAACAAAACATGTCAAACACAAATTATTTATTTTGTAAACTCGAGGCCCAAAATAGTATTTTATTATTTTAAATCTTAAAACCGAAACCCGAAACAATATTTTAATATTATTTCCATCCGACCCCCAAACCCGGGTGTTACAACTCTCCCCCACTTAAGGAAATTTCGTCCCCGAAATTTATCGAACATGGGGAGCCACTAAAACATGTTACTCCACACTTTCCTTGTCTTCTCAACACCATATTAACCAACTCGAATGACTTACCACACAACATTTGCTATCTGACACTAAGATTTCAACTGATTCTTCAAGGCATGCAAATTTCAAACTCAACTCAATCTCTTCTACAACAAAGCATGAAACAAATCCAACTCACACTCCTGAGTCATAGATACACAGAACCCCTTTACAAACCTCTTTCTAACTCTAGTGGTAACCGCAACAAATAAACAACAGAACCAGCCCAATTCACAAACTCATGCAGCACTGTTCAAGATTGACCAATGACTCTCTCTCTAACTGATCATCCGACTTCATCAATTAACCAAACACTGCGCAGACGTCTTCAAAACAATTTAGGAGAAAACTGATCCTCGGTCTTGACACACTGACAAACTATACACTGACTCTTATGTTGAACCACATTATTCATCCACTCAATCCGGAAGTACTCACTTTCAACCCACAATACGTCTTCATACAACTTAGATGCAATACAAATGAACTGCCGTATGCTTCGATCAAATCAATATGTCTCAAAACACTATGTCAATCGGTACAACTATTCTGTCTCTAGAATGCAAAACTCTATCATCTCTGAAACTGTATTCTGAAGGTCTTCCTTCTACTATGCCTCGCACGTGAGGTGCCAAGAATCTGTCTTGCAACTGTTTCTCTTCAACCATTCTGACTCAGCGTAGGCTCAACATGAAACGCGGCCACAAGAATACTGGCATTCGGTAACTGAATTCGGCAAATACAACTCGCAACCCAACTACCAATCTAACAACAATCACAACTCGGAACATCGGTCACTACGGAGGCTATCTTCGGATGGTACTCAATCTTGATATTACAATCTTCAAGCGGTTCTAACATTTCATGCTGTTCAAGTTTTCACCCTTCCTAAGTCTTCAAATATTTCAAGTTCTGATGATACGTACATACTCACCGTGCATTCTTGCTATACAAGCTTTGTCTCTAAGTCTTCGAAGCAAATACAACTGTAATTAACTCTATGTCTCATATCGGATAACTCTTCTCACAATCTTCCAACTAGCTTGATGAACAAGCCACAATCTTCTGTCTTGCATAAGCACACAACCTAACTCTACATGTAACACATCACTATGGTTCGCAAACTCTTTTTCTGATATAGACTGATTCAAGGTCGAAGCTCTCTTCAGAGTTTCTTTCGGTTTCTCAAGGGCTCGTTGTCTCGCGTCTGGCCACACAACTGGCCATTCTTATGTAGCAATCTGTCAAAGGAGTAGCTATCTTCGAAAGACTATTCACAATTCTCCGATAGTAACAATGCTAGACCTAGGAACTATAGATACCTATCACAGTCTTCAGCTCCTTCCAACTCACATCTTCTTCTGCCTACTTAGGATTTACTCTAATGCACTCGGCTGATCTACATGTCCTAGGAGAACATCTTCATTAACTCGGAGTTCACGTTGGCTCAACTTGGCATACCACTGATTCTCTAATAGAATCTACCACACTAACTTCAAAACTTGCCATGATCTTTCTCAGTACTTGAATATACTCACGTGACATCTAGAAGAGCTACTACAACTGATCAAGAAACTCAGGAAAATATTCTGTTCAACATCTCTATGAAGGTAACTAATACACCAGTCAAACAAAACGACATAACTTAGAGCTCAAGGTGATCACATCTTGCCCCTAAAGATGTCTTCGGTACTTCAACTTTTCTCACTTCCAACTGGTGGTAAACGGATCTCAAACTAATCTTCAAATAGACTGAAGCACACACTAACTGACCAACAAATCACTGACACTCGGAAACGAATACTAATCATCCACTGTCACTTGTTTCGACTGTATGCAATCTGAACACATTCTCGTACCGTCACTCTTTCTTCTTCACAAATTGCACTGTAGAACTCTGAGATGATGCACTAGGCCTAATGAGTCTAAGGTCTAACAAATCTCAAAGTTAATTTTTTCAACATTCTCAATTCTTCCGGGATTCACAAGTTACAGAGCAACAAAACGAAAGCAACCTCGAAAACGGTCTCGATAACAAACTCTTCTCCTCTAACGAGAGGTAAACCGGCAATTCTTCCAAATACTTCTAGGAAAAGAAAACACAAACTATTCTAACATTATGCGGTCTAATCTTCATTTTAAAATCCAATCCATCACAATTGCTAAGCAAGCCTGTCAACTAAACTCAATCAACCTTTGATCTCTAAAACTGGATCAACATTCAATAAGAAGCTCACATCCTCACCTACCACTATAGTCATACAAAAATCTACAATTTCAAGGCAACTCTCTCTTTGTCTCAATGTACACACTAACTATGTGCTCTTCAAGCTGAACCTTGTCAAAAGATACATCAAAACCGTAGGAAGACGATTATTTCACATCTGCTAGAACTAGTAACTCTAAACCACCAACAAACATCTTCTGTACATCTTTCTGACCACTACTGTCTCCCAAAGAGGCTAGTCACATGTGTCCATACATCTAAGGTCTCAACAACGATATCTAATTCCTTACATGCTCACACAAATAGACGAATCCGCAGAGATGGCAACTTCACAAGTACACAACTGATAGTCTTCGGTCCTCTTGTTTTTAGACTGATTCTTCAACAAAATCTAACTCCTCTAGACTATTCGTAGAGCATTTCAAAACTTCAAAAACGCAGTTCTGAGCACACACAGACAACCATGCTGGAAAACCACCCAGACGCACACTGGCCCCAAACACACAAATCGGTTCCCATTCACGGATACAGATCGGCTGTCTTGCATCGAAATCATAGGCCGAACCCCCAACGGTCACCAACTAACACTTCTGAATTTCAGATTACTCACGCGAGACCCCTACCTTGATCTTGCTAAAAGAACCAAGGTACTCGCACCTACCTCTAACACTTCACCAGGCATATTCAACTTGCATACTTGCTAACGATATACGAAAGCACGGATTTAGAATCAACTGGAGGAAGCAACTTAACACTGTACCAAGGGCTTATCTGCTAAAACATCGACACCACTCTAACTCCCACTCATATGCCTTCATTTCTTCTTACCAACTAATGCCAGCGTTGATCACATCGTCCCTCATCCACAGGAATCAACCCACATACACACCGACTCGAGCAAACAAATTGTACCTCAACTCCGGTACAACCATACTCCCCTAACTATAGCAAAGGACTTCCTCCACATCATCCACATTTTCAAAACCACAACTTCCACTTACCGATTCACGGCCCACACACTGGCCCCAAACTTACTAAAAGCAATAAATCAATCAACAATTTAACATACAAGATTGGGTTAGCAAGGCAAGGCTTCCAAGTGGCTCAAGTATGTTTCCCTCACTTAAAATCCTTTTTCCGATGTAATAGAAGCAATGGGACTCTACTCAACATGTTTCAAACAAATCAGCACACATATATGCTTAACCAAGCATATAACAAGGCATACTTGCTAAACAAGCAACACATGCGTACGATCAAACAACATACATTCTCAATCAAACAATCACACATCACAACATGCACGGGTAACGAGCAACATGCTTTTAAACGAACAATCAACATACTTGTCACACAAGCAATCATACTTACAAAGCAAGCAAACACCGTGCATATCAATTCAAAACTTAAACTTACCTCACTTACCTGCCCAAGGTCTCGGCAACCTGGCTCTGATACCAACAAATGTAACCCTCTCGTCCCGGTCTGGCCGGTTGACCAGTCCGAGTGGGCCACACGGGGAAAACCGAAGCGAAACCCGTTAAAGTTCCCCCTCGGTTAGCAACCCTATTTTTTTTTCATTTTAAAATCTTGTCTAAATGGATATTAAACCCTATGTGGTCAAACATCGGAACAAGAATACAAGAGACGAACATTCGAACCCAAAACAGCAATTAAACAGCCCACTTTTAATCTTTTAAACAGGCCGTTTCGAAACGCCCTTGAGGCGTATCGAAACGCCTTGACCAGGTCAACTGACCCAGAGCCTTTACAAGGGGCCGTATCGAAACGGGGGTCAACCGTTTCGAAACGCCCACGACGGTCAACATCTCGTGGTCAACGAGATTTTGACCGTTTCGAAACCTTTACACCCGTTTCGAAACACCTTCTTCTCGTGAATTTCTCAGAATTCCAGTAGCCAAAACGTTCCGATACGCGTTTCGAAACATGGGTTCCAAAGGCCATACCGTATCGAAACGCGTTCCGATACGGGGTCCCTGAAGCCTACCCGTTCCAAAACGATCCCTCCCGTTTCGAAACGCTGGCAGTCTGCAACCTTTGAAATACAGATTTAGGGGTGTTTTGACAAGTCTAAAGGTCCCATAGGACCCCTAATGGCACATAAAACCATCAAACAAAGTCTAGAGGCATACATCCTAGATTTAACATACTCAAACACATACAAGCATGGATTTGGACAATCTTTCTAACATGGCAAATTACACATTAAGAGCCTTTCATACAAGCATGCTTGAAGACATTTAAAAAGAACCAATAAGCATCACACATATCAAGTGAGTCCACATGTCATTCAAGCAACCTAAGCACTCATAAGACATCCATCGTACTAGCATTTGGCAAGATATAACATGCTTACAAATCAAGTCAACCATAGATATACATCAAGACTCGAATCAACAATTCCTATCCCATTGCTTAACTATTACATTCTATTACTTGAAATCCATACATTGAGCTCACCAAAAGCAACACTTGGAGACCTTCCCTTGCCTCTGCCACCCACAAGCTATTTATCTGCATTGTCGAACAAAAGAGAGCGTAAGCATAAAAGCTTAGTGAGGGTAAGCTCTTCAAAAACAAACCTCGACAATGCAGGGTCCAAGCACGAGCTACGACCAAGATAAAATGCATGTTCTTACCTCCGGTCCACACGAGCCATAATTATAGATGATGCATGATCATATACTCAATATCATGTCATGCTCAACATGTTTAAAACCACAACATATGAAATCACATATATTAAACCATGTTAGCAACACATCTCAAATCACATTGGCTCACAATTAACCACATAATGGCAACATAAACTACAATCCGTATTGGCACCTAGCTATGACTCGAATACACGGATAACCGTTGGAACTCACATCCAACAACACAACCATTACCTGGCGGTGGGATTCCACTCATCACCGTTCACGCGGAGGGGATTCCACTCATCCTCACGCCTCATTCCACGCGGAGGGGATTCCACTCATCCTCACGCCCGTCGATGGGATTCCACTCATCACCGACTAATGTAAATACAATTTCCGGGCGTACCCGTACCCCTCCTTGGTGACTCAACGCCACCAAGGCCACGCGCGACTTTTGACTCATGTGTACACACTAACATCCTAATGATCGATCATTTGTACCCAAGCATACTAGTGCCAATACTACACATTTCAATAATACCATTTATTAACAACTTCCGTGCTTAGCACGTACTCACCATGACTTACTATCATGCACAAACCACATTTTCATGCCTAGCATGTATTCACCATGATCCTCGGATCAAGCAATCACCTCATAGTCTCATTTCACATGACAACACCTCATGTATATCATTAACAACCATATCCCATCATATTTTGCACATGTGTATAAACATATCATATCTATCATTAACATGCATATAACAACACATCCAACATGCCTCAACATACATGTATACAACATATACATAATCAACATCATCACAATTTAACACGAGGCATATACAATCATTAAAGAGTGCAACCAAAGTCTCTAATCAAAGCTTGGGATTAGGCTACCACTCTAATCCCAACTCTAGGTGGGTTTACCAAGCCCATCCTAGGTTCACATGCTTGAACCAAATACTCAAAACCATTTCAAAAACATTTAACCACTCACCTAAGCTTCCAAGCTCCAAGCCAAGCAAGCAACCTCCCTCAAATTTCCGGATTTCTTCCCGAAGCTTCCCCAACACAAATTCCCGCTTCTAAGCAACCTCGAACACATTTCAAACAATTCCAAATCAGCCCAACATCAAAAGACCAACCCGGAAAACAATTCCAATGCAATTTATCATGTTGCAAACCATGAACACATCCCATTTTTAGCAATTTCGGGCAGCCCCTAAACCATGTCCAAAAACCATGTTTCCAACATCCATAGCACCCACAAACAATCCCAAATCAACCCCTATCCATAGTACTAACATCAAACCTTAATTTCCAACACAAACCACACCCAAAACTCAACTAAAAACCCTCCTAAAAACCCATTTTTATCCATTTTCGGGAATTTTCTTAAAACCATTCAAAATTCACATATGTGGTACCATTTAGCTCCTAGACTTCATAACTAACAACATTGAATCAAAACATTAAGCTTAACAACATAAAGTTACCATTTTTAATCAAAATCTCCAAAAACTCCATTTTCCAAAACCTTAACGAAAGTGAAAACTAAGTGTACTTTTGAAGAGAGGATGGTGAGGACAAGTCGAAAACGTAATTACCTTTCAAAAAGCTTCAAAAACGGAGAAGAAATGAGGTGAAAAAGCAACTTAGAGGAGAACCCTCTACTTGTCGTCAAAATGGAGGAGAAGAGTGAGTGAAGAAGATGAGCACATGTTTAATTCAATAAAGAGGGGTTTTCATTTTAAAAGTTCATTTTATTTACCAATCTGCCATTAATGAGGATAGCTATCTCCATTTCCAAATTCCATGGGATTGAGCTTTAAAAAACAAAACATGTCAAACACAAATTATTTATTTTGAAAACCCGAGGCCCAAAATAGTATTTTATTATTTTAAATCTTAAAACCGAAACCCGAAACAATATTTTAATATTATTTCCATCCGACCCCCAAACCCGAGTGTTACATGTTACAACATTATGATGTCAAAATTTGTCTAGAGCTTAAATTGTAAATTCCTTGCTTAGAAAACACTTGTGAGCTTACATTGTTATATTTGCTCAAGTGTTTAGGTTTTGGGTGAGTGCTTAGAATTGCAAACAAAACACCTATTAGAGGGATTTCTAGTTTGCTAAGTCTTTCTTTGTACAAGAGAGTGTTTCCTCAAGTTTTGGGTAGAAAGCTTTGAGGGTTGTAAATGTTGCCTCTTTAGCCTAGAAAAGGGGACGAAATTCTTAGTGGGGAGCTAAGGTAGTGGATATAGACCTTGGTTAGAAGGTTGAACCACTATAAATCCTTGTGTCAAATTGCAAAATTTTCACCTCCTACTAAAACACCCAATTATCCAACTTATCCACACTTGGCGAGCAATAACGGTTGATCGAATCGAGCCCCCTAAATCTCAACATAAGATGATTATTAGGTTTTGAAAATTAAATATTTAAATTATTTGCTAAAACGATTTCGTTTCACATTAAGTTTCTTTTTCTTAAAACACGGTCGTATAAATAAAAATAACACAAAATAATTATCAAAATATCCAATTAAAAATTCCCATGCATGCTAAAACAGCTAAAATCCCAAATAAAAGTATAAATATATGAAATTACATAAAACCCAAAATAATAAACTAAAATAAGGTAAATCAGTAAATCCGAAATGTCCATATTGAAAACTAAAATAAATCTGCTAAATTATGGTCCTCCAAGTACTGAACTCTTATGTTTGAGAATTTGAAATAGAAGCTAAGGGGGAGTCAGCTATTAAGCTCAGTATGTCTCTAAAGTGCAGGCAATCACAAACTAAGTTTCAAAACAATAAATTTTCACAAAATATTTAAAAGGCAAAAAGAAAGTTTAAACACGATTTTATAAAAACACAATGCAATGCACCCATAGTGCATAGTCACTAAAAAGAGTAGGTTCCCAGAACCTCTCACTACATAGTCACCAACGCAAATGGTATAAAACATTGAACTTCCTTCGTACAATCCCAATCCATGGTAACACAGTAAAAAGATATCACAATTTTCATAGTCTCAACACGGTCCGATAATAAATCAGGGATTCACAGTTCATTTACTTTAAAACATAATCTATTCACAGTCTGAAAATAACGTGCACATAAAATATAACGTAAAATCATGACATAGCCGAAAATCATTCAAGTGTAAAATCACAATAAAAAAATCAAAGTATGTAGAACGGAAAGAGAACACACCTTAGCCAAAGCAACTCAACCTACTTAATAATGTGTTTTTCACGATCAGAAGCATTAAGTTTAGCTGTATCAGAACCTATGAGAATAATTTCGATATTAGCATTATTATCACCATGCCACCAAACTAAGACTAAAACACTAATACTAATCTAAAGGAATACTCTTAAAATGTAATACTTATTAGCAATACTAATACTAATACTAATAGATATTAGCAATACTTATTATTAAGGGTCCAATTTTTTCTAATGCTTGTTATTAAGGGTCTACTCTTAAAATGTAATTTTTGTCAATATTTTTTATTAGGAGTCTAATTTTTTCTCCAATACTTGTTACTAGGGCCCAATTTTTTTCCAATATTTGTTAATATGTACAAAGTATTATTTTTTTCCATTACTTGTTTTTAGAGTCTCATTTTTTGTAATACTTTTTTATTAAGAATCTACTCTCAAAATTCAAAAATTTCAATACTTAATTATTAGGGCCTAATTTTTAGGTTCGCCCGTGGGCCACCAAAATCTCAAGAACGGGCCTGAATATATCTCATTTATATAATATTTGTATTTGTCATCACAATTTACTTGTGAATCTGGGTGAGTGTTCAATTGAGTCGAGTCAAAAAATTTCAAGTTCAGTTGACGCATCTTATTTTACAACTCAAACTTAATTTGAATTTTTTTCTGATTTGAGTCGAGTTTACGAAATTCGAGTCGAGTTCGAGTTGAGTTTTTGAGTTTCTATACAAATTTAATTGTAATTATTTATCACATTATAGTACAGCTTGATTCTAATTTAAACGACTTTCTATAACCATATAAGATATGCATATATATTTTCTCATATTATTTTTTACATGTATAAATAAGATTTGTAATGCTATTTAATAAAAATATCATCTAAACTTCTAAAATATATTTATAATGTTATTTTTAAATAAGAAACTTTTGGAGATAAATAATTGATGGAAATATAAATGAGTCAATAATTTGATGTGAAGAAAAACTTTACAAAAATTTTCAGTTGAGTGATCAAATTGAATAAAATGTAAAGTTAAAGGACTAATTTACAAAAAGAATATATTTTTGTTAAAAATATGAATTGAAGTACTTACATATTATATAGTGTTAGTGAATCATGTGGTTTAATTTTGGTCAAAAATAGACTTAAAATAAAAGATTAAGTGAAGAAATGAGAAATCATTCAAAGTTGAGGGGCTAAATTGAAAAAAAATAGGAAATTTATTTTAAAAGTACGAATTGAAGGTAAATAGGTATACTACAGTGGATTAGGAGCATGTGGTTCAAATTTGGTCGAAATGGACTTAAAACGAAGGAGGGATTGAAGAAATGAGGAAATCATACAAAAATGATAGGTCAAATTGCAAAAGGATGAAATTTATTTTCAAAAATATGAATTGAAGCTAAATAGGTATTCTACATTGGTTTAGGAACACGTGGTTCAAATTTGGTCAAAAATAGTCTTAAAATGAAGGAGAAATTGAAGATAAATGAAATCAGAGACTAAATCGCAAAACTGTAAAATTCAATTTTTCGGTTTTTTGAGTTAGAGAAAATTCAACTCGACTCCAGCTCAAAATTTTCTCGAGTTACTTGAATAACTCAAAATTAAAAAATAAATTAATTTTTTGGAGTCGAGTTTTGTTCACCCTATTGCTCATAGTCTTTAAGGACAGGGGCGGATCTTGGTATAACAAGTTGAGGGGGCCAATTTAAATTTTTTTAAAAGTTTTAGAAGCGTAATCTAAAATTTTCAAAAATTTTGATGTTTAATGAGAAATTTTTAAAAATTTAAAAGGGAACTTAATTAAAAATATTTAAAGAAATAAAAACTCAAATGATAATTTCAAAATTTTTGAGGGGACCAAATTTAAATTTTTTAATTTTAAGGGGACCAAATTAATATTTTTCAAAAACTTGAGGGGCAAAATATAAAATTTTCAAAAAGGGGTGGGGCGGCAGGGCCCCTCAGGCCCTTACCACCGTCCGCCCCTGTTTAAGGAAATCGGGATTAAAATCAAACGAGATTAGAAGCAAACTACACATATGTTGGATACAGTGATAGTTTGGTGGGAATGTATGTTTCACTTCGTTTAGTACAAAGTCGAGTGCCATGGAGTGGGTACCCGGAATAGTGGGGGAACGGTTTTTCTTAAGTGATCTCTGGAAAAACGAATTATTCTAATTCTAAAAAATTTGGGTTTAATCGTTTTGTTGGTAAACTGTGTATAATTTATAATTCTTTTTAAACTATTTAAAAATACATATTAAAAATAAAAAATAAAACTAAATGAATTAAAATTAAAGATCTAAATAAGTATATAACCCACTTAATATTAATAAAATTTATATATATTAAAATACATTTTAATATAAAAATTTGACGGCAACTACCCCTCCCTTGTACGCAGTTCCATCCCTGCACTAAAGAGTGCTCAATCATAACCGGTCAAAATAACTAAGGATATCACTCTTCCATTTAGAGTTTATGGTTAAAGAGTTAAGTGTAATAGTTTTAAATTTAAGAGTTTTTAATAAAATTTTGTAATTATGATTAAAATTTAAAGTTTATAGTTTGAAACGTAAATCTCTAATCATATAATCCTAAATCCTAAATCCTAAACACTAACTTTACTTTATAAACTAACACTCTAAATCCTAAAATTAAAGCACGTGTGAAAACAAAAAGTTTCCATCGCATGTATATGAGACAATAATCATACATATATATTATTTGAAATTTTCAAATCACACTTAAATGTATTTGAACTCATTATTTTTTTTTAAAAAATATAAACTAAATTAAGATTATGTCGATCACAAATTTTATATGTTTACTAAAATAACCTTTGACATGGCCAAAAAATGAAAAAAAAAATCAAAACATGACTTTCAATATGATGTTTTAAGGGGGGGGGGGGGGGGGGATCATAAACAGTTTGTAAATAAATATATTTACGATACAAAACAATATACTAATTACTAAGTACTAACACAACATAAATATAAAAATATTTGATCTAACTTTGCAAGAAACACAAAATTCAGGAGTAAGTGTTTGATACAATTATACAAATATAAGTATATTAATTTTATCTAAATTTCTAATATATTAAAAGTATCATATTCTTGTACCCACGAATTAGACAAAGGAATGAAACACAGATAAAAGTGGAAACAGCCATTTCTCTACTGCTGCATGCAAAATATGAATTTCAATCGAAACAAACACGGTCGACATTCCAGGAACAGTTGAATTCAATATGCATTGAAGGCGGAAAATATATGATTCGAATAGAGGATACCTCTGTTGGTTTGGCTGGGTTGTATTGAAGACTCCATGGCAGATCATTTTCAGGAAGCCATAACTGCACAGCGACTGATCCCAGCACTACTGGCAATGCCAGCATTTTTCATATCCTTTGTCACCTGCTCACCGTTGTTTCTCCGGCCTCCCACTTTTGGCCTGCCACCAAACTTATGATCTTTAACAACCTTACTGCTTTCAGACATTCGATGTTTTTGCAAATTACTGTTTTCTTTCTCTCGCTCTTTCTTCGAAAGGATCACATTTTGGGTTACAGGCTCAGGGGAGCTGTGACTATAAGTTGGAGTCGACGATACGGTGCCAGCTCGAGACTCAACCGTAGGACAATTCAACTCACCTACAGATCCAGCAGCAGAAAGGGCCTGTTTATTTATTTCCCTAGAGCGTGACGGTGATCTTGGAATTGCTCTTATCCCAGAGTTTGGTGACTTCTGCCGTGCTTTAGCTGTTTTCATTGTAAATGTTGCAGCCTAAGACATAAAATTGAAGCAAGTCGGTGTTAAATCTATGGACGAAACATAAAATATTCATAGCACAATGAATCACTGGAACGATAAGGATTTTATAAATATTAAAAATCTTCTGACCCTTTTCGGTGCCTTTTCTATACCCAACACTAAAAAAACACTAAAAATTAAATTTTAAGCCCTGTGCCTAAATTCTAAATCCTCCACCCTACAACCTATACCCTAGAAAATACACCTTACCTTAAAATTTCTAAACCATAACCATAAACCCTAACCTTAAACTTAATCTTTAGTGTGAGGGGCATAAATAGGGACACTGAAAAGAGACAAATGATTTCTATTCACTTCATTAAGTTAATACCTTATTATTAAGGATAACAATACTAAATTGTATGTTATTAAGTTTTGGAGTTCCTCCTTTATTTGTGGATGGAGTTAAAAAATCATCCGTGTATGGAATAATAATCTTATATATAGATAAAAAAAATTTGCCCTTTTTCGATGTCACTTTCTATGACCCAACTCTAAATTTGAAATCCTAAACCCTAAAAATATACTCTACTCGTATATTCCACTTCAAAAGTGGAGAACGAGCAGAAAAGAGAAAAGATAGTATCTGTTAATAGATATTTTTAATCCTCTGAAATATGTGCATATATAAGTAAATAGATTATTCGACTTGCAATGTATTGATTACATACAAACCAACATAAGCACCTCCAAGTTAGAGAAATACTCGTGAGTGTATTCTTTTCTATGATGTGAACTAATCACATCTGAAGACATATGAGCCGCATTATAAAATCTAGAATAGCAGAGTCTAAGTTACCTTGTTTCCAGTAGATCTTGATGTGGTGGAAACATGATAGAAAGAAGGCATAGGTTTTGCTTTAAAATTAAGGCTTTTCCGCAATTGCTTAATCTCGGCCTCTGTCTTTTCCTGCAATAAAAGTGACCAAATCATGCAATTTGTACGACAAAATAGTAAGTGAATAGAGTATGCTTTCCCTACCTGTGTTCTCGCTTGAATCTGGTTCATCTCAACCTCTTTGGCATGCATTTTCTCTTCCAATTTCATATAGAACTGAAATCATTGTACGGTAAAAAGAACAACGGAAGAGATTGTAAGTACGTACCATAAACTCAAGAACAAAGAAATATTGAGAGAATGACAGCATGGTTTCTTGCCTCTTTTCTCTTTTCTGCTCGTTCTCCACTTTTGAAGTGGAATCCTCCGGCAGTTGGCTTTGCATCTTCCCCAGTTGAACTGACTGAATGCTTAATCCTACATAAAAGAATGATCAACATTAAAGTTTAAATATACGAAGTTTGATGGCACAAAGCAATCATTGTGATGTTGCCACACACCTGCTCGGTGTCTGGTGAGATACAGGTTCAATCTTCTTGTATGAAGAAGGCTGAGCTTCAATTACTTTCTTTGTCATTAATCCTTTTCCACTATCAAATTAAATAATCATTTAAATTTTCCGTAAAGATGAAACATATATATTCTTAAAATGCAAGAAATACTAACTACTAAGTACCTTTTATTCTCAGTGTTTGATTTTGCATTGAATCTTGCTCTTACAGAATCCTGGACAAGAAAAAACAAGGAAAATGAAATTCGAATAGCAGCATGAAGTCTTACTAAAAATGCTAAATAGAAATAAAAGAAAACAGATGTTGCCTTTTTCAATGTTACATTCTTATCTTTTAAGCTTCAGGTCAAAGTCCAAATTTCACCTCTTGTTTTGGAGATTTGTGTGTTGAACGTCGAGTTGGAAAGGCAGTTTGTAATGGTAGTTTCTCTGGTTTTGTTCTCTTTGTAATCTCTTTCTCTTTTCTTACTTGAACCCTTGTAGCAGATTTCAACTAGAATAAGAAAAATGAAAATTAAAGAGTATATGCGACAAGTACGGATTAAAGGAAATGCAGGCATCAAAATTGAAAACAATGTGAAATCAAGTTTCTATCTACTGCATGAGTGTTGCCTTTCAGAATTATGATTTTGGTAATTATGATATGTTAGTAATTTGTTTCCACCAAGAGAATATACATATAACTCATACCTTTGTAGAATGATTTTGCTGAATTTCAGGATTACTAGTATCAACTTTTCTAGTGGTTCCAGTATAGGGGGATTGATCCAAGGACTTAAATGATTCATCGATATTAACCGCATCATCATCAAGGTTTTCTTCTACTTCTTTCTCTGGATTATCACTGCTTATAAATGATTCAGCGCATCCATTTTGACTTTCAGAGGTTTCCTCAGGTTCAACATTGATAGGGACCGAAACACTAGTCTCAAGAGCAGATAAAAGTCCAGGACAATCTATTCTAGATTCCGTCAATGCACCTTCACCAAGATATTCTGAATCGTCTGGACTCATGTCAAATTGGGCACAAAGGCTACTTTCATTTGAATGATCAAAATGGTTCCCTTCATTTCCATGATCAAATAAGATTCCATGATTATCACAATAATCTGCGCGGTCTAATCCATTCTCATCGAGATGATTGTAATGGTAACCTTTACTTGCACTATCCGAGTCATCTCCATAACCAATGGTCTCTGCATCATCGTTGTCCCCAGTTTGATATGCACCATAAGCCTCATTCTCCATAACATTGCTCTCACAGTTTTGATCATTTCCACTATTTTGGCCATTAGATGATGAACTTTGAAGAAGTGCCTTCCTTGTGAAGTGAGCTTCAAAATAAGCTTTCTTCTCAATAACTGAACCTGGTTTTGAGCATTTCTCAACCTCTTCGAGATATCTATTGTGTGAGAAAGAGGATTTCCTTTCCCAAGCTAGGGGTTCATTTGCAAATCTACCAAATGATATAGAACCACAATGCACAGATTCTGCCTGTCCAGTTCAAAAGAGATGGAGTTAAATACATTGAATGGGTGGAAATTATCTGCTGAAGAACGAAGTAAAATGTATTTTCTAAGTCAAATGCCATAAGGCTTGAAATATTGGAAGAATTTATTGCAATTTAACCGTTCACACACTAACTTATAGCTGTATAAGAAAACTAGTAGCTGGCCTTGCCTCCGAATCGGAAAACAAAAACGCGCTAGAAATTTATTGAACCAAACAGCATGAAATTATCTCAAAAACAGAGGAAGACTTTCGAACTTATTTTATACATCAAAAACTGAAAAAGGAAATAACGATCATCGTCAAAACTACAACAAATCAACCAATGAACTAAATAGAAACGCTAAATAACAAGTAAAAGCAGATTTGAGAAGCTTAAACATCAATCATGAAGCGGAAAAACAGATAACATTTCTTTTGTAGAAAATCAAAAGAGCGAGAGAGGGATGATGCAAAAAAATTTACCTGGAAGCTAAAGCTGAAAGGCTCTTCAATCTCTCCCGCCATTTTCAACAAAAATCAAGCTCGAAACAGAAAATACTTCCGAAATCAAGATTCAGAAGCCGACATACTTAAAACTCATATCAAACGAATCAAAATCACAAACACACATTCCTTTTTTAAAAACGTCAGCAGTAATTAACGAATCATAACAGAAACGTGCTTTGCGAGTAACACCAGAGTAAAAAAATGCCAAAACTAAAGCTCCAAGATTTTCTTTAGCTTTTGCTTTTCAGAAGAAAACAAAATAGCTTGTTTTGTACAGTGTAGTGTAAAATAGATCGATCAAAATCATTATTTATTTTTATTAAAAGAACAGTTTGATCATGTGGGGTTTGCTCGTCTTTCTTGTCTTGATCTGATTAGATCACAACAGTTTACAATCAGACGGCTCTGATTCGAGATAAGAGGGATCATGTGTAATTTTTATTGCACAAGAAATCTTAAATTATACTTTTTCTGACCTGTTATATTTGTTTTTTATTGATTTTTTTAAAATATTTTTAAATTTGACTTATTATTATTTAAAATTTAGTATTGATATAAATATAAAAATATATTCTATAAATATTCAATCAAGTAGTTTTAAATTATATATTTTATAAAATTTAATTGTTTAAAATATTTAAAATAATCATGGTCAAAGTTTAAAATTTTTAAATATTTAATAAAATTCTTAAAAATTATAAATTGTAAAAATATTAAATGTATATATGTATGTATAAATAAAAACTTAAAATATCTTTTATAAAATCTTAAAATATATAAAAAACAATATATGAGATTTATTAGTGGTGCAAGTACCACAAATTATTAGTATAGTATTAGTAATAAAGTACATTACATTTTAACGAGAGAATTATGATTTGAATTTTAAATTTTACATTATTAAAAATGACACTCACCAATTTTAAATATAAATATTAAAATAGATATAAAAAGGAAAATATTTTTTTAATTTTAAGGTTTAGGGATGTGTAGAGTGTAAAATTTAAGGTTTATGGTTAAAATTTAGAGCTTAAGGTTTAAGTTTTATGGTGCTAGAGTTAGGGATTTAAGTTTTAGATTTTATAGCTTAAATATGAAGAGTTGTGTAATTTTTTACCTATCTTATGTGTCAAAATATAACCCATATAAAAATACTATTAAAAACATGTTAGTTAATATTTACGCTAGAATAGTGAGTGCAAGAAAAAGATTTCACTATAACTAGTAAGATAGGTGAGAGGGTCAAGGCATGCCCTAATCGAGATGTGATAGTGAGTAAAACTTCTTAAGAATGAGTTTTCAGGTTAATTTTTTTGGGGCGAATTTATTTTTTTAAGATAAAGTCACATACACTTGTAAATTGTATTGTTTAAATTTGAGTTACTTGAAAAGAATAATATTATTCTTTTATCATTAGAACCACTTAATACATTGTAGTGTAACATTATTTTTTTATGTTTTTTTGTATCATGAACGACTAAGGATCGAATTTAGTGCAAGTACATCTAGTCGGTTGACCAAGTTGTTCATCCTTGTTCCTCATATTTCTTTATATCATGTGTTCTAGATACTACTCTTCATTCCTTAGAGTCTTTCTTTCCCCTCATCTCTAAGTAAGATTAAGATTAAATTTAAAATTTATAAAAAAAAAATCAAATTTGTCGTTCAAAAAGCCAAAGTAATATTTGATCTCATCTTTTAATGTAGGGTCCAAAAACTTTTGAAGAAATGATGGTGAAAAAAGGTTATGACATGATGCAATGATTAGGAGCCGTTAGATTATGGATAGGGGGAAAGAATAATGTAAAATATTATACATATTTTTATAAGGTGGACCCAACAGAGAGACCAAAGATGAAAACAGGGCCTTGCATGTGCATGGACCATGCATTGTTTTTGCTGTCCCGACCCATATCGACGGTAACGGGTCGTCTACGTTCAATTATTTATTTATTTTTTTCAGTTCTTACACCCGTCCATGGCTCGCTAGCTCAGCTGCGTGGTTTTATACCATTTGACTTTTCTTTGAGATGATTGGCTATTTGGCTTTAGTTTTTTTATATAAAAAATTAATATAATATTTAAATTATTTAGATCCCTCTCTATTCATAATCAACTTTTTAACACAATTATACATAATCAAACTTATGTCCTTTTTATACGTTGTAATAACAATAGTATCAACTGAATTAAAATTATTTAAAAATTGATTTTAATTAAATATATAATAAACGGTTATGATCTGCTTACACAATGTAAAATTTAAAAGTTTTACACGTTTTTTGGAGCACTAAATGAGTGAAATTTTATATTAAAAAAATTAAATTAATAATAATTTATTTTTTCTGTAAAAAATCTTCTTATTTCTTACAATTAATTTCTATCAACTTTAAAATTTTAAATTACGTTAATGAATCGTAACTTTGATAAATATAGAGAAGAGTTATTAAAGAGTGTCACGTTGTAACACCGGCAAAATGGAAAAAGCATTGATTAAAAGGTAGGCCTGGCTAAGGCATGTATGGTGTGTGGGCAATGCATATAATTCATGTGAGTGAGTTCCATGTGTTTTGGTCTATCTCCTACTCCTCGGCTGAATATATAAAATTCACCAAAACACGTGAAAAGGAGATAGAAGTGTGTCCAAAATATCTGTAATTGAATTTAATATGAATATTAAATAAATTCGAAATTTCGTTATAATTATATAATTTTTATTTGAATATTGTAACATAAGAACATGTATCCAATTTGGTAGCATCATGATTCATATACGTATTTTAATTTTGTAATAATTATGTAATTTTGATTTGAATATTGTAACAGAAGAACATGTATCGAACATAAATTGTCTACTCCTTTTTTTTGCCTCTTTTTATGTTCCAACACTAAAAAATTAAATCTCAAACTTTAAACTCTAAATTTTAAAAAATATACTCTACCACAATTTTTGAACCATAATCCTAAACCTTAACCCTAAACTCTAAACTTACTTTTTAGTGTGGTATAAATAGTCGACTAGTCGCACAAAGTAGGGTGAGCAAAACTCGACTCGAAACCCCCCCCCCCGAAATTTTCGACTCGACTCGACTCGAAAAAATTTCAAATAAAGATTGAGTTGTAAAATGGAAATTCGAATAACTCAAAAATTTTAGTAATTAGTGGATTGATTTTTAAGTTCGAGTCAAGTTCCTCATTTTTTCCTGATATAAATACATACCAATATAAAAATATGAAGAAATATACTCCACATATGAAAAAATATGATGAAATATATATGCATATCTTATATGATTAGAGAAAGTCGTTTAAATTAAAATTAAATTGTACTATAACATGATAAATAATTACAATTGAATTTATATAGGAACTCGAAAACTCAACTCGAGTCGAAAAAATTTCAAATAAAGTTTGAGTTGTAAAATATGACGCGTCAGCTCGAATAACTCGAACTTTTTTTATTCGACTCAATCGAATGCTCACCCCTAAAAAAACAGACAATTTCTATTCAACGTGTATCCCATTTGGTAGCATCATGATTTAAATACGTATTTTAATTTTGTGAATAGACAATTATATTTGGGTAAAGTAATTGTGGATAAAAAGAAAGAATTTTTGTCGGCATGGAAAGAGAGATACAAATCAGGTTAGTAAGCAATCCCTATTTGTATCGGTAGGTATAGATTGTATTGCTGGGTACGTATTATTTTCAAACAAATCGGTATGATACCGACATCGTATACTTTTAGATTTTCTATTGCTTCATTTATATTATTATACATCATCTTAATTAGGGTGTTTAAATTTGGGTATCCGAGATACCGAGTATCAGGGTTTTTGGATAGTAATTTGGCTGGCTCATGTTGGTCGGGTACTCGAATGTTGCAGGTACCAACAAAATCGAATAATTGAATACCTGAATTTAAAAAAAAATATTTATTAAATATAAAAATATTTTATTAGTTTAGTATAAAAATATGTATTTATTAGTTTAATATAAAATATTTTAATTCAAATACATTTGGGTTCTCGGGTATCCAGAAATTTAGAATTTTGTAACATGAGGAAAATGGCGGGCCGGGTACCCGACTCGAAAGGTGAAAAAAATTGTAAAATTACTCAATTTTTTTATCAGGTCAACGAGTCAACGTGTAAAGTCATTCTGGTCAAATTTTTTTGAACACTCCTAATCTTAATATAGTTGTATAAAAATTTTAATTTTTTATTATATTTCATAGATAATATATCTCGTTAAAAATTATTATTGGACATGAAAAAGTAGAAAGATTGCATTTGCATCTATAACAATAATTGATAAATAAAAAAAATATTTGTATGTAATCAATATATGTGAACAGGGTGGTCTCGTCGGATGGGTAGTAATATGAGTGCCTGTTTTGTGTCTAACCTTCTACTTTTATAATTTCAATCATTTTTCAAATGCTAATTGTGTAAGTTATTGATTGTTGTTGATTGTTTTAGTTGTATTTATTATTTAAGGTATTTTTTTAAATAAAATAATAAAAATAATAATTTGTTAATAAAATTTTAAATTAATTATTCAAAATAACGGAATATACTTTCGTTCAATAAGAACTTAATTTTTAATTTTCGCTCAAAACTCTAAATATATCCAAAACTACTCTTGCTAGAGATGAACCATTCTACAAAGAAGACAATAACTAGGTATCAACCATGTTAACGGTGGAAGGCACAGAATTTTTATGGTGCAATTATTTTCAAGGTTTCTATTAATTTTGAGATTACTCAAATTAAACTACAGCTTTTAACTTTCTTAGTTTAATAATACTATAGGTTTCAACTTTTCTAATTTAATTGTTTTTTATCTCATAGTTTTGAGATTTACCAAATCAATAATTGCCTTTTTATTTAATAACCTTTTAGGTCACTATCATTTTTTAAGTATTCTGGTATAAGAATTATATTTTAAAACAGAAGATGTGTAAAAAAAATTTATATAACCCTTCATATTTAAATTGTAAAATCTAAAACATAAATTCCTAGTCCTAACATTCTAACACTTAAACCTTAAACCCTAAACTATGGTTTCTATCCATAAACCCAGTGGCGGATCCAGAATTTTTTTTGAGGGTGGGCACAAATCAAAATATTTTTTAGATTGGGTACAAATCGTAAAAATTTCAAAATTTCAGGGTGGGCACAAGTCATAAATTTAAGGACTAATTCATAAAAATTATGAAAATTGAAGCCAAATGTGTAAGGTTTGAAAAATTCAGGGTGGGCACAGGCCCACCCAAGACACCAAATAGATCCGCCACTGCATAAACCTTAAATTCTACACCATACAACCTAAATCCTAAACCACAACCTAAATCTCTAAATCCTAAAATTGAAAGGTTGGTGTAAATTAATCTACAGAAGCTTGTGTATCAAAGTATTTTCTTTGGTATAATTACATGATAGTATCTGTTTTTTTACTTTTGGTCTTTTGAAAATGCACATGCACTATGCAGACTATGTTGTTCGAACTCGGGTCACCAATGAGGAACATCGTCGTCCTTCATAATTAGGACCACTCAATGGATTCAAGTCACTATCAATTTTAAAGTTAAACAATTTGTTCTTATAATTTTAACTTAGTTCTGTTCAACTCAAGCCCGACACTGAGCTAGGGCGATAAGTGTAACCCCCTAGACCCGCCTATGCGTTACAACGGATCCTAGGAAGCCACATTAGGGTCACAGGAGCGACCCACGGTAAAAATACACATAAAACATTTTCTCTGAAAAGATACATATTAGATTATAACTGTAACTTTAGTTGTAAATACTCTTTCATGAAAGCATTTAAACATATAACAGGATTTCAGAAAACATTTTACAGACACTATCATGAAACATTGATGATATGCATGCCCACTAACTATGTCGGTACCGTACTCCAAAAGCAACGCCGAGAGAACTCCGAACACTGATGTCAAACGTTATACCTTTAACCTGTGATGGTAAAAACAACGTGAGCTTGGAAAAGCTCAGTAATACAAAACTACCAAAAGATGCTATAAGCTCATGCAGATATATAGTAGGCATAACATTTTCATGATGCTTTACGTAGTAACGGTCTTCATTTCTTTTTCGATATTTCAGGTCTATTCGGTTCGGGTCTATTCGGTTCAACTAAATTCAGTTCAGTTTCGGTTCGGTTTATTTCGGGTTTCAGATCAAATTTCGTATCAGATTTCGAGTCAATTTCGAGTTGATTTTCGGTTTCGGTTCGGGTCCAGGTTCGGGTAATTCGGTTCGAGTTTCGGTTCTCGGGTCAAGTTTGCCAGATCTAATCCAACCAGGCATTCAGAGATTTCTACATTATAATTTTTCACAATATCCGATACATTCAGGGCTATTTTGATTACTTTGGCCAACGAGGGCATTTTGGGTCTTTTAACAATTATGGGTGATTCGTAATTTCCTATCCAGGTATTTTTCACATTTAAACATTTCACACTAATGCTCAGAATTGGAGATTAGCTGCCTTATTCGATCATTTCGGTCTTACTTAATTTATCATACTCGTTTCTACATTCGATTTAACTTGAGCAGATTTAACAGTACTTATCATCATTTTTATGCATGCAATAACACATACCAACATGCTCATAAAGCATACAAGAGGCAGTAGTGTATTACCTTAATTTCGAGTTATACCGGTTGACTCATGATACTACGTTCGATCGCATTCGAATCCGGACTGGATGTCCTATGACATTTCGAATACCAAGATACTTGCATACCTTCAAATACACAAATTAACATTTCAGTTCTTATCCGTAGAGCTCTTAACAAAATTTAACACTTTCGGGTTCAAGGTCAGATTCGGAGGCCTTCGGGTCAGAATTTTGCGAAACGGGCTTCAAAAACGGACTCAGGACGTCGAAAAACATAAAATATGAGTTTTCGGAAAATTTGACTTTTTGGTCAAAATCAACGGTCAAAGTCAACGGTCAACGCTAACGTCATGCTGACGTCACTGGTCGGAACCGGCTCGGTCAAACGGCTCGGCGGCTCGGTCAAACGGCTCGGCGGCTCGGTCAACCGACTTAGTGGCTCGGTCAACCGGCTCGGTCAACCGGCTTAGTGGCTCGGTCAACTGGCTCGGCGGCTCGGTCAACCGGCTCGGTCAACCGGCTTAGTGGCTCGGTCAACCGGCTCGGTCAACCCAGACGAATCCCACTCGCGGCCGGCGGCGCGTGGGGCGCGTGCGGCGGCTGTGGGCGGCCGTTGGCCACCAAATTTTACAGGCCGATAGTTTTCGACCTTCTGAACACGGTGGTGGCCTCGGATTTTCAAAATTCAAACTCAAAGTTAGAATACTAACCTTTTAAGTTTTCCGACGATAAACAAACACCCCCTCCAACGGTGACTCCGATGATGATGTCGTTGGTACCGGTGAACTCGACTCGACATGATGAACGAAATGGTGGTGGAGGTGTCGAAAATGAACGGTCGGATCTCGGTAGATCTGAGATTGAATCTCTACCTATTTCTTTCTTTCTCACTTTCATTCTTCTTTCTCTTTTTTTTTCCCTTCTGCGAACGCTTAAACTTGGCAGATATATTATCCTTCAAAGAAAAAAGGTCAAATTACATTCTTAGCCATTTAATTGTTGGGGAGTTCACACTTTTGTCTCCAAACTTTATTCCATTTTCAAATTGGTCATCAATTCCTTATAAATCAAGCTTCCCAAACCTGAATTCATTCAATTAAGTCCCAAAACTTATTATTTTAGGGAAAAAGAAGATTAAATCTCCCAAAAATTCTTAAAATTTTACTAGCCCCATTTGAGATTGTTACAATTCTCTCCCCCTTAAAAGAAATTTCGTCCTCGAAATTTACCAGAGTTGGATCAAAGCAAAACTGTAATTCCGTTTTTTTTTACCCGCTGAAACTTGTCCATCAGATTATGGTTATTCCTCGTGTCTCACAGACGGTTATATCCTTAATCACGCGAAGTAAATTTATATTCAAATTCATCTCAGACCTGTTTATCAGAATACGGTAATTGCACCCATACGGAATCTTGTACGGTGCCAAGAAAATATTTGTCTCATAACTTTTATTTTAAACAGACTCGGTCGGGGATAGAAAACCTTTCCTACTATTACAGAGGTCACTCATACGACCCATTGCGTATTTTCTATAATAGACATAACTCATACGAATTAACTAACGGTTTGCGGATGAACGTCTGTAACTGTAGCTTAGACAAGTATTCAAGGCCCCAAAGAGAGTCTTCCAAAATCAAGATGTAAACAATAAAATTCCATAAGTATGATACACATAACGGTACATTGCGTCACTTTTCCCCAAAATGTCTTTCTTCATACCGTACAAGTATAACAAAGGTTTTAAACGAATATCTCTTACATTCATTAAAATACTTCGATAATTGTTTCCTTCGTGCATAACAGAGCCACCACATAATCTATACTTCCACCGATCTCACAGACACTTTTCTTTTAAATTCGTAATACTTTTATCAAATTTTTGTCAGAACATTCTCAATCACACTCATTATCACCGAGCTACTTTACTTGTAATCTTATATCGGTTTCCTCGTTCGATCAAACATTTATTCTTAATCTGTTTCAGATCTTCTATTTCACATGCATAAACCATCTCAGGTTCTCTATCCAGATTCAAATCCATCAATTTAATCCAATTCGTAGACAGACATTACCAATATTCCTTTCCAGTATAGATCAAGCTATTATGGACAGAACGGTTAATTGCACTTATCACAGGAAATGATTCGACATCGGAGTCTCGGCTTGATGGAGTACGGTTAAGATCTAGGGGCATGCACAGACCAGACACCTTACGACAGACGATCGGCCGATCAACCCAGAAAGACGCAACTCTAAGCTCTGATACCACTAAATGTAACCCCCTAGACCCGCCTATGCGTTACAACGGATCCTAGGAAGCCACATTAGGGTCACAGGAGCGACCCACGGTAAAAATACACATAAAACATTTTCTCTGAAAAGATACATATTAGATTATAACTGTAACTTTAGTTGTAAATACTCTTTCATGAAAGCATTTAAACATATAACAGGATTTCAGAAAACATTTTACAGACACTATCATGAAACATTGATGATATGCATGCCCACTAACTATGTCGGTACCGTACTCCAAAAGCAACGCCGAGAGAACTCCGAACACTGATGTCAAACGTTATACCTTTAACCTGTGATGGTAAAAACAACGTGAGCTTGGAAAAGCTCAGTAATACAAAACTACCAAAAGATGCTATAAGCTCATGCAGATATATAGTAGGCATAACATTTTCATGATGCTTTACGTAGTAACGGTCTTCATTTCTTTTTCGATATTTCAGGTCTATTCGGTTCGGGTCTATTCGGTTCAACTAAATTCAGTTCAGTTTCGGTTCGGTTTATTTCGGGTTTC
Source organism: Hibiscus trionum (assembly GCA_030270665.1). Lineage (NCBI taxonomy): Eukaryota > Viridiplantae > Streptophyta > Magnoliopsida > Malvales > Malvaceae > Hibiscus > Hibiscus trionum. The sequence goes on along the minus strand of BSYR01000056.1, from coordinate 1,932,360 downwards.
AGATCAAATTTCGTATCAGATTTCGAGTCAATTTCGAGTTGATTTTCGGTTTCGGTTCGGGTCCAGGTTCGGGTAATTCGGTTCGAGTTTCGGTTCTCGGGTCAAGTTTGCCAGATCTAATCCAACCAGGCATTCAGAGATTTCTACATTATAATTTTTCACAATATCCGATACATTCAGGGCTATTTTGATTACTTTGGCCAACGAGGGCATTTTGGGTCTTTTAACAATTATGGGTGATTCGTAATTTCCTATCCAGGTATTTTTCACATTTAAACATTTCACACTAATGCTCAGAATTGGAGATTAGCTGCCTTATTCGATCATTTCGGTCTTACTTAATTTATCATACTCGTTTCTACATTCGATTTAACTTGAGCAGATTTAACAGTACTTATCATCATTTTTATGCATGCAATAACACATACCAACATGCTCATAAAGCATACAAGAGGCAGTAGTGTATTACCTTAATTTCGAGTTATACCGGTTGACTCATGATACTACGTTCGATCGCATTCGAATCCGGACTGGATGTCCTATGACATTTCGAATACCAAGATACTTGCATACCTTCAAATACACAAATTAACATTTCAGTTCTTATCCGTAGAGCTCTTAACAAAATTTAACACTTTCGGGTTCAAGGTCAGATTCGGAGGCCTTCGGGTCAGAATTTTGCGAAACGGGCTTCAAAAACGGACTCAGGACGTCGAAAAACATAAAATATGAGTTTTCGGAAAATTTGACTTTTTGGTCAAAGTCAACGGTCAAAGTCAACGGTCAACGCTGACGTCATGCTGACGTCACTGGTCGGAACCGGCTCGGTCAAACGGCTCGGCGGCTCGGTCAAACGGCTCGGCGGCTCGGTCAACCGGCTCGGTCAACCGACTTAGTGGCTCGGTCAACCGGCTCGGCGGCTCGGTCAACCGGCTTAGTGGCTCGGTCAACTGGCTCGGCGGCTCGGTCAACCGGCTCGGTCAACCGGCTTAGTGGCTCGGTCAACCGGCTCGGTCAACCCAGACGAATCCCACTCGCGGCCGGCGGCGCGTGGGGCGCGTGCGGCGGCTGTGGGCGGCCGTTGGCCACCAAATTTTACAGGCCGATAGTTTTCGACCTTCTGAACACGGTGGTGGCCTCGGATTTTCAAAATTCAAACTCAAAGTTAGAATACTAACCTTTTAAGTTTTCCGACGATAAACAAACACCCCCTCCAACGGTGACTCCGATGATGATGTCGTTGGTACCGGTGAACTCGACTCGACATGATGAACGAAATGGTGGTGGAGGTGTCGAAAATGAACGGTCGGATCTCGGTAGATCTGAGATTGAATCTCTACCTATTTCTTTCTTTCTCACTTTCATTCTTCTTTCTCTTTTTTTTTTCCCTTCTGCGAACGCTTAAACTTGGCAGATATATTATCCTTCAAAGAAAAAAGGTCAAATTACATTCTTAGCCATTTAATTGTTGGGGAGTTCACACTTTTGTCTCCAAACTTTATTCCATTTTCAAATTGGTCATCAATTCCTTATAAATCAAGCTTCCCAAACCTGAATTCATTCAATTAAGTCCCAAAACTTATTATTTTAGGGAAAAAGAAGATTAAATCTCCCAAAAATTCTTAAAATTTTACTAACCCCATTTGAGATTGTTACAATAAGGGGGCCCGCCTAGGGCCCACCGCTTAGAAATGTTTGTAATGTTTTTTAATGACTTATATTTGTTTTTAAAGGTCTAATTTTTTTAATATTTATTATTAGAAGCCTACTCTTAAAAAAATATTTTTTCCAAATACTTGATAGGACGCGATTTTTTTTCTCAATATTTGTTATTATGAGCATACTCTTAAAATTCATTTTTTTCAATAATTATTTTTAGGGGCTTATTTTTTTCAATACTTGTTATTAGACACAAGGATTTTAATAGTGGTTTGTAACCGCAACAACAACCGTTATATGGTGGTAGCGACACCATCCGAAATCGTGATACCTGCAAATTTTATGTCCACATTTAGGGTTTGGCATCCGATCGAGTCAAGTAAAAAAATTCCTAGTAGTCGAGCTGACCAGTACTATTTTATAACTCAAACATTATTTGAAAATTTTTTCGAGTCTAATCGAGTTGTACGAGTTTCTGTTCAAATTTAATTGAAAACATTTATAATGTTATAGTACTAATTAGTTCCAATTTAAACGGCTTTCAATAACCATATATATATATATATATATCAGACAGAATTGAAGCACTCAACTCGAACTTGAAAATTGATCCACTAGTTACTAAAAATTTCAAGTTATTCAGATTTTAATTTTATAACTCAAACTTTATTTGAAATTTTTTTCAAGCCGAGACAAGTTTATGAAATTACGAGTCGAATCAAGACAAGTCGAATTTTTACGCGTCGAGTTGAATAATTCGAGTCGAGTTTTGCCCAATCTATATACACAATAACATATGTTATTAAAAAATTTCATAATCGCGATACTCGCAGTAAGCAAAATAACATCGGTTGTATTTGTAACCGCAAAAACACAACACAACCTTAATATATGCCCATTTATAAGTTCGCCTTTGGCCACCAAAAACCAAGGGCATACCCTGGTTCAGCTAACAACCAATACAATTATGTGATTTTGCTAGAATTTAAGACTAGTTGTATCACCCAACAAGACAAATTTATGAATAACCTATCCAAGACAAGTTTGGGCTAATATGAAATAAATTTTGAACACCTTGTAAATAGTAAATCAAACTTATGAGTTATCCTAAACTTGTCCAGAAAAAAATTGAGGAAAAAAAATTCAAATTCCACCAACTCGACCTCTGAACAACTATACTAAAAAGGTTAAGGACCAATGTTTTTAGACCCAGCTAACTGTTTCAAAACCCAAATGAAGACCCACATTCTTTTTTTTTTGTTCGAAAATAAAATTTCATTTCATCAAGAAAGGGAGAAACAACAAAGTAGGCTCTCTTAGAGATTGCCTATCCCTCTCTGATGGACTAGGTCTTTTCTTTTATAAACGAAATGAATTATATTTTGATCTATTATCATTTGTAAATTAAAAAAAAATCTACTTATGTAACTTAAATAGGTGTTTAAAGTTTAATTTTTGGTTTGTTATAAAGTTAAATGAGGCACCTACTTTGACACTTATTTTAGTTAAAAATAAAATTTTAAGCGCCTATTTTAGCAAAAAGAAAAATACTTTAGGCACCTATTGAAAAAAATATATAATTTAGACATTTATTTTATAGTTAAGCCTACATATTTATAGGAGAAGTAACTTGATAAAAAGGAAACTTGATAGTAATAATATACTCTAACTGGGTTTTTCACTTTAAAATAAAGTCTAACTGAAAAAGTATAGTCTTATAGAAATTCGGATTACAAACTCTAACATTTGAAGTATTTCTATTAAAAAAATGTTTCATAATAATTATATAATTTTTATAAATTATAATAATTATTAGTTTTGTATATATTTTTGATAAATTACATGTCCATTTTATGGTCTTTGGAAGAGTAATATGTTTTGTCATTGCACCCAATATTTATTGGTTAGTTTTGTATATTTTTTATAGCTATGCAATGATCGTAATAAAAGTACTTGTATCCATAATTAGTGTTTTAAATGAAATTAATATTGTTTTATTTTATTTTTTATAAATATTATCATATAATAATTAATTATCAATGCATGTTTAATTATAGATGCAAATTTTCTTTTTGATCGGATTTATTTCCGAGTTCAAACTTAGATTGTGTTTGGTCTGAATCGTTATGGGCTCGTGTTTTCTCAGACTTTCTAGCTCAATTTTTTCTCAAACTTGTATTTTTAAGGGTAATCTTCACTAGTGGTCCCTTTTGTTTAGGGGGTGTTCTATTTTGGTCACCAGAATTCAAAAAAAATTATTCTGGTCACTTACGTTTAGAATCGTTTCTATTTTGGTCCCTTGACCGTTAGTCTCCGTTACTTAAAAAAATTAGTTTCTAATTTAACCCCCAAACTTTCAAAATTTTATTTTTCACCATCTGCCCCAAAAATTATAAAACTAAACCCCAGAAAATCAATTCAAAACCTTAACCTCTGCCTCCCCTCCCCTAAAAAAACTAAATCCGAAAGCCTGCAATTTTACTATGTTTCTCATTTGGAACTCGATTAGTTGTTGAATTCTCATTTTTCAATGTTCATGCTTTAGTGGAGAAGGTGAGAATCAACTTAAAAACAAGGATAGTAACAAGGAAATGATGGGTATCCGACAATGAAAATACTTCGCTTTTGTAAAAAATACTCATGTTATTTTCGGCACAGCCACTATCTGGACAATAGTGAATCTTACTTGTCCATCGAGTCCTAGTGCCCCTGGCCGGCTTGAAAAACTGCGCAATGCTGGGATAATTTCTCAGATGAAGAATATGGTTAACGATCCATGTGTTGATGTTAAGGTGCTTAACAATTTCTCGAGTGAGGTTAAAGATACATGGACTAAGGACTCACCTCCCCCGGCTGTGCCGGAGACAGGGAACGCCCAGGAACCGGAGGCGAAGGAAACTATATATGAATGTTTTTAAGAGGGAGCATTGGTATTGCAACTGAATTAGGAGCATCAGTGACACCCAGATCTATAGCCAGTCCATTATGAGTACTTTCTATTCCATGATCATTCAGTGAGGTATCTGTGGCCTGCCATGGTGAATTCACAATGTTTTTGTGAAATATTTGATTCTTATGAGGTCCTCATGGGAGCCCCAAGGCCCTTTTTTCTATCAATGTCTAAAGAATGAATTTTGCTTTTCTAAAACCCGGTGTTTATATAATGGGCGTTTAAATCTTTTAGATATTTTCTTTTTTGTCAGAGTTTAAAATATTCAAAAGAATATGCTAGCTTATTCTTGATTGAATGTTGCACTGCATAACTTTATTCACATTATGTCATTATCACTTTATGCTGCTAGACCAGGATATCAGATGAAGAATGAGTGTTTGACTTTGTTAGAATTCAAACTTGATTTGAATTCTTAGTTTGGCAATAAAGAGTATGAACGTGGCAAGCTTGACAAAATTCCTTAGCAATTAAGCAAGTCTAATGGAGGCAAGCAAATTGAACTCTCCTTAGGAAAATACTTAGCAATTAAGCAAGTCTAATGGCGGAAAGCAAATTGAACTCTCCTTAGGTGGTTTAGGAACACTATAAATAGGAGTTAGACAAAGCTTGTAAGGGGTGTGCAAAAGATGAAGATGTGTGTGCAAAAAGATGAATGTGTGTGCAAAGTGTAAAGTTGAGATGGAAAATGCAAGAGAGTGGCGTGAGAAATGGAAAGTGGGTGCAAGTAAATAAGGTGCGTGCAAGTGAGAAAGATATTTGGGTAAGGGTCGAGAGAAATATTGTAGTGAGGTATGTTTGTAATATTTGTGGTATATTAATAAAAGTGTTATTTCTTTGTAATTAGAAGTTTCCCGGTTCAGCTTTAATTTATGTATTTCTTTGGTGCACCTGAATTGGTTATTATAATGGTCGGCTATGCCGCCTAAGTTATATGGTCGGCTCTGCCGCCTAAATAGTATATGGTCGGTTTTACCGCCTAATTGGTATATGGTCGGCACTGCCTAAATTGTGCACTAAGAAATTAAATATAAAAAGGCTAACCGACTCAGGGAGTTGGTTTAGTGTTAGTGGTCAGTCTTAGGTCCTCCATAGTGGGTGTGTTGGGTCCGTCGGGTTTCCAACAATTGGTATCAGAGCGGGCGGTTCGAGACCATTACTAGTGGAGAAATCTTCGGTAAGCGTTGGACGCTTACATTGGTCGGTGCATCAGTTTGTTGAGGGAAGATTCTGTCGAAATACAGTCAGGGACTGTAAAGTTTCGGTAAGCGTTGGACGCTTACATTAGTCGACGTTGCATCAAGGTGCTAAGGGGAGACTCTGCCAGAATACAGTCGGGGACTGTAAAGCTATTGGTTTGGAACCAAGCTTAGTGGACGCCGGGCGTCAATCAGCATGGCAGACTTTGAAAGCACAAGCAACGGAATTAGGAAGCTCAATAACCACAACTACGGTTATTGGGAGACATGCATAGAGTCCTACCTACAAGGTCAGGACTTGTGGGAAATAGTCGCAGGCACCGACACAACTCCTCCACCGAAGGAGAATGCCGAAGCCTTGAGAAAATGGAAGATCAAGGCTGGGAGGGCTTTATATATATTGAAGACCACAATCGAGGAGGACCTATTGGAGCATATTCGTGATGAGAAGACACCAAAGGCAGCCTGGGAAACTTTGGCGAAATTATTTTCAAAGAAGAATGAAGCACGCCTCCAACTCTTGGAAAATGAGCTTGCGAGCATCTCACAAGGAAGCTTATCTATTGCTCAGTATTTCACCAAGGTGAAATCTATCGGCCGTGAGATATCTCAACTTGCACCAGATGAGAAGGTTAGTGAGGCAAGGATAAAAAGAATCATCATCCATGGCCTAAGACCCGAGTACAATGGGTTTATCGCCGCAGTGAGGGGATGACCTACTCAACCATCTCTAGTGGAGTTGGAGAACCTGTTGGCTAACCAGGAGGAATTAGCCAAACAGATGAATGGGGTAACCATAAAAGACGAAGAGGATGCACTCTTCACCAACAAGAGGAAAGGTACGTCAAGAAGACAACGTGTGTCAAATGAAATAAGGACGCAAGAAGACAAGTTTCACTCGAGAGATAGAAGTAACATTTCAGGGGGAGCTCGACGTAGAAAAGAAGACTATCACCAACAGTACGTGGAGAACGATAGAAGACAAAGTGGTGATTGCTTCAACTGTGGAAGAAATGGTCACTTTGCTCGAGATTGTAGATTACCCATGAGGGAGAGTCGTGAATGCTTCAATTGTGGCAAGAAGGACCACTTTGCTCAAAATTGCAGAGTGCCCAGGAGACAAACTTTCCAAGGAAACATGGCCACCACAAAAGAGGAGAATGAGGTCATGTTGGAAGCTTCCATCAGCGAGGAAGAATGGGATATAGACGATGGACTCTTTGTTGTAGAAGATTTGATGGAAGACATGGAGGAATCATCTCTTGTAGCAACCACAGTCTCAAAGATGAACTACGAGAATGAAAAAGAGTTCGAAGAAGACATGGAGGCACCAACTCTCGTTACAACTACAAATACAAATACAAAATACAAGGATGAAGAGTTGGAAGAAGACATGGAGAAACCAACTCTTATAACAATTATGGAGTCAAATATTGATTACGAGGAGGATTGGATCGTCGACTCTGGGTGCTCCAATGATGAGAGATGTTGGAGATGTTGTGATCCAACCAATTACGAGTGCTACACTTCAAGGAATGTGATGTTTGATGAAGCTTCTTCTTGGAGGTCGCCTAAGAAGATCGAGCTTTCAGAATTTCATGACCTAGAAGAACTTTCAGAAGATAATAAAGAAAGTGAAGAGCAAGCACCGGATCCAAGTGAAGAAAGAGAAAGATCACCCTCGAAAGATGAAAGTTTATGGAAGACGGTTGTATATCAACCTACATCTGAGGAGCTTCGTCCAAGCCAAATGGAAGTCGATGAGCTTCGCGAAGAAATGTCGAGAGCCCTAAGCAAGACTATTGGTAAGTGTTCGCAACGATGTGAGACCTCTTCTAGTGAAATTCTTATTCTTAAAGAAGAGAACAAAGTTCTAAGGGAAGAAATTAAGATGGTACGTGGGGAATTGGAAGATATGAAGGAAAAGATGATGTTTCTTAAGAAGGTATTAGCTCATGACGGGGGAGCTGCATCATCCGTCCCAATTCCAACATATTCGAGAGTAGAAGTTTCTAAACCCAAGTCTTATGAAGGGGATGAGAAGGCGAATGACGTAGATGACTTTCCGTGGAGCTTGGAACAATACATCCAAGCTAAAAACGTCGTAGATGGTGCTAAGAAGATCAATTGTGCTAGAAAGATCGACCATGCCTTACTTTATTTAGAAGATTCAGCTCTGCTATGGTTGTGGCGTAAGCATGGCAAAATGAAGAAGGAAATTTGCACCATTACTATCCGGGAGAAATTCAAAAAGGAGCTACAACGTCAATTCTATCCCAAGAATGTAGAGAAATGGGATTGGGCAAAAGAATTCTCCAAACTGCTAATGTCGATCTTCGACTATCCCGACAAGGAGTCTTTCTATGATGACTTGCAAATGTTCGCCAAGGTGATCGTTGAAGGAAAGATCAAGATGATATCGACAAAGACAGATGAACAAGTTGCAGACATACTCACAAAGAGTCTAAGTAAACCAAAGTTCAAGAAATTCAGAGAAGCACTCGGTATGATCTGCAAGCCATCTATAGAGAAAAATCAAGTTTGAGGGGGAGTGTTAGAATTCAAACTTGATTTGAATTCTTAGTTTGGCAATAAAGAGTATGAACGTGGCAAGCTTGACAAAATTCCTTAGCAATTAAGCAAGTCTAATGGAGGCAAGCAAATTGAACTCTCCTTAGGAAAATACTTAGCAATTAAGCAAGTCTAATGGCAGAAAGCAAATTGAACTCTCCTTAGGTGGTTTAGGAACACTATAAATAGGAGTTAGACAAAGCTTGTAAGGGGTGTGCAAAAGATGAAGATGTGTGTGCAAAAAGATGAATGTGTGTGCAAAGTGCAAAGTTGAGATGGAAAATGCAAGAGAGTGGCGTGAGAAATGGAAAGTGGGTGCAAGTAAATAAGGTGCGTGCAAGTGAGAAAGATATTTGGGTAAGGGTCGAGAGAAATATTGTAGTGAGGTATGTTTGTAATATTTGTGGTATATTAATAAAAGTGTTATTTCTTTGTAATTAGAAGTTTCCCGGTTCAGCTTTAATTTATGTATTTCTTTGGTGCACCTGAATTGGTTATTATAATGGTCGGCTATGCCGCCTAAGTTATATGGTCGGCTCTGCCGCCTAAATAGTATATGGTCGGTTTTACCGCCTAATTGGTATATGGTCGGCACTGCCGCCTAAATTGTGCACTAAGAAATTAAATATAAAAAGGCTAACCGACTCAGGGAGTTGGTTTAGTGTTAGTGGTCAGTCTTAGGTCCTCCATAGTGGGTGTGTTGGGTCCGTCGGGTTTCCAACAGACTTTGTTGATGTGTGAAATGTGTTTGTTACTTACGGCCTGGTTACCATTCAATGTAGTTGTAGCATATGATGATCTTGCAACATATGGGTCTGGTTTGGGTTCCTTCACTAACATGGTGTTTTACATATGCAGAAATTGGCAGACTATATAGACTTGCCATGTAGAATTGCTAGAGGATGCAAATATTGTGCAGCTGATATCGTTCTTCTTGCCTTGTTAAAATTGAAGATGATAGACAGTCATCAAGGTAAGCTACTGAAATTTTAGATACTCGATTTAATCCTTTTTAGTTGTCCAAGTGTTCTAGTTATTTGAAGTTAACATATCATCACTATTTGCACTTCTTGGCATTCGATTATATTATCATGTCTGGATACCGGAAATAGGTCAAAACTTCAATTTTTGTGATAGAATTTCATTCTTCTCTAAATGGCCTTTCTTCAAAATTGTTCTCTTCCTGGTACATTTTCTAACAGGGAATATGTAGTTGATCTTGTTGGGGAGCCAGGAAATATCCATGGTCCAGATTCATCTATCAATGGAGGATTACTTTCTTCAATGCCTTCACCATTTCAAGTTTCTCATCTTAAAGAATTCCAGCAACCTGACATTGATAACGCATCTTACTGTCAGATACCAAAGAATTCAAGTTCTCATTTTGAGAATCCTCTACATTCTGGTACGTTATGTTTTGGTCATATTCTGGGGTTTAGTTTTATAATTTTTGGGGAAGGTGGTGAAAAATAAAATTTTGAAAGTTTGGGGGTTAAATTAGAAACTAATTTTTTTTAAGTAACAAAGACTAATGGCCAAGGGACCAAAATAGAAACGATTCTAAACGTAAGTGACCAGAATAATCTTTTTTAAATTCTGGTGACCAAAATAAAACACACCATAAACGAAAAGGACCACTGGTGAAGATTACCCTATTTTTAAACTCAAACCTTTTCTAATTTAGATTGATACACATGGGCGAAAGCTGGTGGGGACTTACCCCAAAATTTTAGAAAAATAAAATTTGGCCCCTTTTAAAAATTTATATTAAACATTAACTTTAAATTTTTTAATTAATTTTTTATTATAAATTTTTAAAAGTTTTCATTAAATCTCCTAAAATTATTAAAAAATTTAATTAGACCTTCATTTTTTTAAATGTCAGTTTAAACCTTTAATATTTTAAAAGAATAGTTAATCCCTGAAACTCTTTCACCAAGTTCTGTCACTATAAATACATATTTGAATTGGCTTGGATGAACTTTCTAGCAGCTCTATTCTAACAGATTGTGACAATTATGATCCACATAGACATGCTAGCTGATTTTTTCAATTTTCACATCTCTCAGCCTTTAACATAACATCACACAATCACGAGCAAGTATATTTGGCATTTTGGTCAAACTACTTATTTTTGTTTTCTCACAATACCTTAAGTTATGGGTTTTAGATTTACTATGAGCACTCTACCTCTTTTCCTTATAGTTGCTTTTCGCTTCTTCTTTAAATAAGATTAAGATTAAATTTAATATTTATAAAAAAACAAACAAACAAACATGACACCTCTCAACAAATCTCTGCTCAAAAGTCCAAATACCCGAAAACAATTCAAAACACGCCTTCATTCTCAGTTTTTGGGTTCCAAAATCCAAGGCTCTAGCTCTCAATTAAGAAGCAGATATAACTGAAGTCGGATGTTGATCCAACGGTTGGATTTTTAGATATGGGCTTAAGAAGTCAAAAAGAGAATTTCAGAAAAAAAAAATATTGATTTGGTGAGTAGAGATTTTTCAGTGCCCATAATATTATATTCATGAATGACTATAACTAACATTTCTCATTTGTGGTCAAATGTATAATTTATCTGACATAATAACAAGTAATCAAATATATTAGGTTAATTTACATTTTAAATTACTAAACTAACATCCATTTTCGTTTACATCATAAAATTTTAATTTAATCAAATTACATCACTTAATTTTTATCATTAATGAACTAAATCACTCATACTACTATCGTTAATTAATCTGTCGAAAAAACTAAAACTGACACTTTTACTTAAAATATTTTTCACATGTCATCATCGAACAATAATTAATTTATAATTTTAATAATATTCTACAAGATTTTTTTGAAACATTTCTTTTAAATAAACTCAAAGGAAAATAACTAAATTTCCTATAAATCTTTAAAAAAATTACTAATTAAATATTATTTATTGATGACATGCGAAAATATGTTGAATAAAATTGTCAAAATCAATTTTTTCATTAAAATCATTTGATGATATCAATAACTTACATTTAATTTGTAAATAATAAAATTGAATGATATAATTTGATTAAATTAAAACTTTGTGATGTAAATGAAAATAGATGTTAGTTATGGTTGTAATGGTTGGTTTCTTGGATGAATAAAAGTTCATTTATCCAAAAAAAAAAATAGATGTTAAGTTTAGTGATCTAAACTGTAAATTACCCAATATATTACGAGCAATAAATTAACTTGTCAGCGCATTTAATACAATGGTATTATTATATCATAATTACAGTAAATTGAGATTCCTAAGATTTATTCTAATAGTTTTTTTTACTAAAAGATTTATTCTAATAGTTAAATGACTTGATATTTTTATTCAATACTTGTATGAAAAAATATATGATGAGTAATATAATTAATGAGATTAAAGCGGGTTTAGCTGTCATTCCCCAAGGGCCATCCATGGCAGGCAGAAAGTGGTGGAGTTGTCAAAGTCTCACAGTTGCATTGTGAATGCTGATCCCCACGCTTTTGTATTAAAACTACCAAAGGGACACCTACGCAGCTTATGTAACACTCCTAATTTATTAAGGCAAAAAAAATGAAAATAGGAACATAATGAAATTAAAAACAAAAAAAGGGATTGTGGTAGCATGGAGCTTCGAACTCTTGACCTAAGTTTAATTAGCCTAAGCCTTAACCAACTGAATTAAGAATTTTCTCAAATTTATCCTGTCCAAATATTATTTTAAGCATATGTTATAGGATACCCGAAAATAAAATAATAAGATAATAAAAGTATCTTATCTATTCATATTGGTTCATTTAATTCCCTTTACCCACCCAAGAATCCAGATCTGAAAGTAACCCTTCACCTCTCCTCACCAAACCTTTCACCTTCTCCGTCGGACCCCGCCCGATCTCGGCCACCGTGCCATCGTGGCTCTCACCGCCAGCACCAAATGGAGCGTCGCCTCCCCCTGAATGCAGCGCCGTCCACCACTCGCGTGACAGCGCTGCTGTTCGTTGCCAATCAGCATCGAAAGGTCCACCGAGAACCAAGAGCGTACTTGCTGTTGTTGCTCCGATCTGCGACGTTGTTGCGTCGTGGCCGTTACCGCCACTGCCATCAGAAGCGCGCTCGTCCGCCGACTTCAGCCATTACAGCCACCCACGGAATCGAACCGCCTTTCTCCGGCAAGGCTTGTTTAAAGCTTCGGCCACAAAAAAACCCAAATTGCCTCCTCCGATTTCGCCATTTTCTGCCGTAATCCACCATTTGTCTGTCGCGCTGTCACCTCCGACGAGTTCTTTGGCCCGAGACGAACAAAACCCCGGTGGTTGATTGTCGGTACGACACCGTTAAAGGCTTCGTCGGAGCTTCGTCATTTTCGGCGAAGTTTCGACCTTTTGGGTAATTTCCGGTGAGCTTTCCAGCCTAAATGAGTTGTTTTTGTGTTTGTTGAATTCTCGAACTAATGAGCTTTTAGAACCTGGTAGAATCGGGGTATTCTGAGGGGGGTCGGCGGCGACATTCTGGAAAACAACCGACGAGTTTCAGATCAAGGTAAGTGACTAGAGTCCGAACCGGTATATTCGACCCGTATCCAAACCCAGACTCGATCCGAACCCATTTAACTCGACCCGATCGAGTCAACCAAGTCAACCTGACCGAGTCAACCAAGTCAACCCGTCCGAGTCAACTCAGTTGACTTTGAACATTGACCGATGACTTTGACCCCAAAAGTCAAATTTTCTGAAAACCCATATTTTATGTTTTTCGACGTCCTGAGTCTGATTTTGAAGTCAGTTTCACAAAATTCTAACCCGAAGGTCTCTGAATCTGACCTTGAACCTGAGAGTGCTTATGTATTTAATTAATTGGTTAAGAGCTTTGTGAATATAGACTGATCTTTGGATTTGTGTAATTGAAGGTACTCATCGTTCCTTGAATACGAATGGTTGAGGACGTCGAATTCGGGTTCGAGAGTATCGAAATGTCGTTTCAAGGGTTGGCCGTTTTAGCAAGGATTCAAGGTAATACTTTACTACCTACTGTATGCTTTATGGAACATGTTGGTAATTGATTAATGCATGAACAATATGATTGGTCATTCGATTACCGTCGGTTATTATAAGTTGTACAATTACGGTACAATGATAATAAACTGGTTAAGACCGAATGAATCAAATAAGGAACAAATGACCGATAAGAAATTCAATTTTAAGCAACACTCGATAAAGCGACAACCTCGAAACTTTAATTTTAGATTATGTTCTTGATACAAGATTTAATGCCCGAAACGTTGGAATTAGAAATTACAAAAATGCACTTGAGATATCTGAATGACTAAAATGACCCTAACAATGAAAGCAATCTAGAAATCTATCTTAGATCTTGTTAAACAACCGATTTATCTGAAAACATCAAATTACTTGGTGAGTTACGATAACAAAACTTAAACCTTCGAGATTGTGAAGTGCTTGGATTTCCTTGAATTCTTATTAATCCTTGAAGATAAATTTACAAGAAATTATTCGTATGTTCGGAACTTATCAAAGTACTTTCAATTATCTAATTGAGTGAAACAACTGAAATGACTAAAAGATCGAAGGTACTAACAAAACCGAATTGATCAGGATTGGTGTAATGACCGAAGTCACTAAAGTATCTCGAGCATTGAAATTTTCCAATTAATTGAAATGACATTTATACCCTCAAGTTTTGAAATGAATGAATTGTCTAGAAGGGCCGAAAGGAACAGAACGACTAAATCTCCATCGAGTACATAAATGATTGAAATTATATAAATAGAATAATTGTCGAAAATGATTGATTTATCCCGTGCTCCAAGATGGTTGAAATACCCTCTTGACCGGAATGGGAAAAATTTGCCTTTGATGAAATTCCAAAATCTAAATAAACTTAAATGACTGAAATGCCCATAAGTGTTATGAAGCATGACTTATATATGTCCATCACTCATGATACTAATATAAGGTTGGAAGATCTGCTTGGAAAATAAGTTTGAATGCTCAGTGGCGAGCCTGTGGTGAAATATGATGACGACCGTTCCAACATTTTATATAGTTGATTTTGGAAATGATACACGTGGAACGCATACGTCTGAAGGTTTGGTAAGTATTTCAGTGTTGGGATATGTTAGATCGAGTGAGTTTTTGGAGGCTTAATAAACCGTTAGAAATCTTGAATATTGCAAATCATCATTTTGTCATTATTGGGCTAAATTACAAAATTACCCCTGATAGTAAAATGACCAATATGCCCTCATTAGCCAAAGTGATCGAAACAACCTTAATATAGTTGATATCTTGAATGATCATAATAAAGCATTTTTCCAAATGCATGGTTGACGATGTTGGCTACAAAGTCCCCTTTAATCGGGACCTCATTACCGGAATCAGTTCAAACTGTCAGAAGCTCGGAGTTTTCACTCTTCGTGTAATATCAAGTATCTCAGAAAAATAAATGGTTCCTTTTAGTGTGTTCCAAGTGCACATAAATATTCTACCATCCTGAACCCAACGCTTTATATTGATATGAAATATGACTTTTATTAAACTAAAATATAACTATGTATCTGAACTAGAAAAAAAGAAGAGGAAAAGAAAAGAAAATAAAGAAAAAAAATATATGCTCTCTAGTTATCGTTTCATTGAAAACTAAAGTTTACTTTATGTTCACTGTTATGACTGATTAAAAATGATTGTTACCGAATATTGTTATTATCGATCATTACCGACTGCTATTGATTACTATTGTCACTACCTAGACCGTTACCGGGATATTTGGGATAGAGTATGAAGTTATCGTAGGTTCAGTCCTGATCAGGCTGGTAATTCCTTAATGTTTCAGGTTCCTATGCTTCGGCTAGGGTAATTCCTTACAGTACCTAAGGTATCCCCTTAGGCTAGCACCTACGCCCAATGGGCTTGGGTTAATGCCCGTTATAGTTGCAATTCTAGGGAACTGCATACCGGAGTTTGGTTGGAGGATAGTTAGGAAATCTAAAATGAACCTTATCACTATCATTACATAACCGTGAAATAATGTTCACCACACCGTTACCTCGTATGTGTTAGATCTGCATTGTCGGAACACACACTAAGCCCCTGACTCAACTACCGTAATTCATTGCCTAATTCTTAGATCTATATGTTCCTAGTAGGATATGTAGTGATTGAATAAAGAATAATCCTATCATCTTCATGTATACCGCTTCTTTGAAATATCTGATTGTATTTTTGGAGCCTATTGTTGCCCGAAACATCATGATAGTGTTATGCCTACCATATACCTACATGTTACTTATAGCATCCATTGGTAGTTCTGTATTACTGAGCTTTCCGAAGCTCACGTTGTTTTTACCATCGTAGGTTAAAAGAAATCTAACTTGGCTCGATGACCGACATCAGTGTTTGGAGTTCTCTCGGTGTTGCTTTTGGAGTACGGTACCGACATAGTTAGTGGGCATGCACATCATTATTGTTTCATGACAATATCTGAAAAAAATGTTTTTCTGAAATTTTTGTTATACGTTTAAATAATTTCCTGAAGGACTATTTTAAACAGAGGTTACCGTTACAATTTGATAAGTGTTTTTAAAGAGAAAATGTTTTTATGTGCATTTTTACAGTGGGTCGCTCTTGTGACCTCCTGAGATTTGTGATAACGCATAGGCGGGTCTAGGGGGTTAAAGCTTATGTCCGGTGAATACCAAATCAATCACTCCTACTTTATAATTTTGTATAGAGATAAATATTCATTCATCCCTTGAGTTTTATCATTTTTATTCACTTGGTCCCTTAATATTTTTATCTCTACATTAATTTTGGATAGAGATGCTAAGAATGATTTTTTACTATGGTTTTATCAATATATATGGGCCTTTCGTGGATAGTGATAAGAAGTCATTTTTTTTTTTGCTGAATTATCTTCTTTCATGGAGCAATTTGATATCCCTTGGCGTGTGGGAGGGGATTACAACGTGTTTTTACATTCGGAGGAGAAGTTGAGCATGTCAATCAATTGGTCTTCAGTAGAGATCATCAGGAACTTTACTCGCAATATTAAGTTGAATGATATTCCCCATCAAGGGGGAGCTTTCACCTGGAGTAATAACCGCGACCCCCCTTCGATGGTCAAGTTAGATAAATTTCTTCTTTCTGCAGATTTTTTGGTTATGTTTCCTGATTTGTCTCAACAACTTCTTCAGAAAATCATTGTTGGACCATAATGCTATTCTATTATCTAAGACCGTGATCAATTGGGGTCCTAAATCGTTCAAACTCTTTAATTTTTGGACGGAAGAAGAGGGCTTCGATGATATGGCTATTAAGTGTCTGAACAAACTCAAACAATGCAAAAGGAAATTGGGTATTGCGGGTTTACGGGAAGGTTCAAGGAAGGAGATCGCAACACTCGCTTTTTCATTTGTCGGCCTCTAATAGACGTAGGGTCAATGCTCCGCACTCTATTTGTTACAAGGCTATATCCGTCTTCGAGACAATAGCTATCAAAATGTGTATTTTTTACTACTTTTCTACTTCCTATAATGATATTTCGGCTGTGGAAATGTTGTAGTTGGACCTGAATTTTCAAAGTATTGAAAAATTTGAGGGGAAATTAAGCCTCTAATAACATGTATTGAAAATTTTGGGCCCCAAATAACAAGTATTGAAAAAAATTGGACCCCTAATACTGACTATTAGAAGAAGAAAATTAAACTATAACTATTTAAGTAATAAATTTTTTTTTAAAAAGAAGGGGTCTCTATTTAATATTATAACCAAATTATTATTTCGTTTACTTATTATTTATGGCTCAAAATGGAAGTCTATCTTTAATATTATAATTATTGAGATTTTTTATTATAATTTTAAGGTAGTAAAAATTAGGAAAAACGAGGTATCCTTTACTCTTTGGACTGCAATAAGGCTCTGGTCCTAGACGTCATTAATTTGGGTTTTATTAAAAAGTATGGGTCAGTTCTCAAGAAGTATATTATGAGGGGGGGTTTCCTGAATTTTATCATGGCATGAAATGAGAGGAAGGGATCAATCATGCGTTCATCTCCCCATCCCTAAAAAAACTTAATCCTTTTTCACTAGATGAATTTAGACCTATTAGTTTAATGAGAGGCATATACAAATCACTGTCAAAGGTGTAGATGGGCAGACTTCGGTGTTGTTCTGATTCAATTATTAGCAACACTCAATTTGCTTTTATCTCAAAAAGGCAGATTCTTGATTAATCATTAATTGCTAACAAGGCTACATATTATATTACGAGCTCCGAAAGAAGGGTATTGCCTTCAAAATCGACTTCTAATGTGCGTTTGATTCGGTGGGTTGGGGGGTTTTTAATTGACAAAATGACAAAAGA
Source organism: Hibiscus trionum (assembly GCA_030270665.1). Classification (NCBI taxonomy): domain Eukaryota; kingdom Viridiplantae; phylum Streptophyta; class Magnoliopsida; order Malvales; family Malvaceae; genus Hibiscus; species Hibiscus trionum. Next base: position 1,914,593 of record BSYR01000056.1, on the reverse strand, counting down.
TGCCCCCAACGTTTGTATGTTTTATCATTCGCCCTCCTACTTTTTGGAGCAAACAACCTCCCAACATTTCAATTTGGTCCAAATATGCACATGTTGGATGAAAACTACCAGTCAACTGCTAATTCTGACTGGACTTGCCACGCGTTAAGATCGGCTGATGTGGCATATGCCATGACGGATTTTTTTAAAATATTTTGTTATACCCTTCTTTACATGTGACCGAATTGGATGTTGCCACGTGGCAAATATGATGTTGACACATGGTGTATATGATACTAACACGTCAACAAATCTTAACACGTGGCAAGTCCTGTCAACATCAGCCGTTGACCGTTATTTGACTGGCAGTTTTCCATCCAATAGGGGAGTATTTGGACCAAATTGAAACATTGGGGGTTGTTTGCTCCAAAAAAAGAATAAAGGTCCAAACGAAAAAAACATGTAAACGTTTAGGAGCATCTTTTGTCATTTTGCCTCTTTAATTTGTGTTATGCAAAAAATGAGATTTGGTTCTAGATGGTGTGAGTGGATGTTGCAGTGCCTTTCGACAACTAAAATTTCTATTCTTATGAATAGTTCTCCAACTTATTGTTTTCTATTGCTAGAGGTCTTTGTCAATGTTGTTCGCTTTCCCATATGCTTTTCAATACAATGCCTGAAGCTTTAAATTTAATGTTAGTCAAAGGTGTACAGAAAGGTTTATTCTATGGATTTCATGTGGGTAAGGATAATAATTTGGTTTGTATCTCTCACTTACAGGTAGCGAACGATCTAATGATTTTTTGTGAAGCTTCGTTAGAACAAGTCGAGGTTGTGAAAAGGATCTTGAGAGTTTTCGAATTAGCCTCCGGTCTTTAGTTAAACCTGAAAAATTAAGATGTATGGTATAAATATCGATCTTGGTGTTCTTGAAAAATAGGCCTCCTGCATTGGTTATGCTACGGATTCCTTTCCTTCAGAGGACCTTAGTTTGTCGTTCGGCCATAAAAGAAACTCTATTAATCTTTGGGAACCTTTGGTGTGTAAGGTGGAGTGTAGTTTGGCCAGTTGGAAATCGCCTTCATTATCTTTTGGAGGCAGGTTGACTCTCTTTAAATTCGTGCTATCAAGTCCTCCTGTGTACTTTTGTAAAACCAAAGAATTAATTTTGATACAACCAAGAATTTAAGGATTAAATTGAAAATATAAAATAAATTTTGAAGTCTTCAAAACTTCTCAAAACTTTTAATCAAAGTGGTCAAGTCAAAACCAAATGGTTATACAAATTTTTCTAAGTATTTTCCAAGTCAAAAAAGTGATTTTCGAGTCACCGTTTCGAAACATCCCTTAGTTGTTTCGGAACGTGTTGAAACTGTTAAAATTGGTTTCAGAACGAGTCTTCTCGTTTCGATACGATAGTATCGAAACAGGACACTATGTTTCGAAACGGATGAAGAACAATAGAACGGGAAGATCTGTTTCGATACAAATGTATTGAAACGATCTCAAACATTTCAAAACGAGATTTGAACTTGGATTTAGAATTTATGACCGTTACAATTTTATAACTGATTTTTACAAAACGGTTAAGACGTATCGAAACGATTTAAGCACGTTTCAATACGGGTTTTGACAATTTCAAATTGTTTTGAAACGGTATCAAGTCGTTTTAGAATGGGCTTTTAGCGTATCGAAACGATCATATCCGTTTCGATACGGTCTCTTAATTACCCCAACTGTTATTTATATTTTGGTCTGTTTTGAAATAGGTACATGTGTTTCGAAACCGGTAGTTACAGAAGTGCATTTATGGTGGGAAGATTGCATCCCAATGGATATATTGATGATGACAACTACCACAATGGCTAGAATTGAATGAGAAGGTATAAAAGGGAGTCTAAAAACAACCAGCAACAACTATTGATCCTAAGAGAAATAATCTTACATCAAATCCAAGCTCAAGTGCTTAAATTTCAATATCCTTGTAAAACCTCAATTGTCAATCCTTGTAATTTCTTATTTTTCAAATTCAATTGGGTTGTGTGCTTATAATTTGGGCAATATAAGTCTTGAGAGATACATTGTATTTGCCAAATTATTCTTTGTATACTTGTGAGAGGGTTTGGTCAATTTTTGGTAGAAAATTGACCATTTGTGTAAAGGTTTCCTTCTAAGCCTAGAAAAGGGGAAGATCAACTAGTGAAGTTGTTTGGAAAATCTTTAGTGGGAGCTAAGGTAGTGAATGTAGAGTTCATTTGGAACTTGAACCACTATAATTGCCTTTGTCCTCAATTTTATTTTGCCACTTCACTACCAACCAAATTAAAAATCCAATTCACCCCCTCTTGACATTTATCGATTCAACGATCCACTCTACAACTTTTTATCTATATTCAACATGCCGACAACTGTTAAAAAACGACTGGATAGCATATTTTCCAAATTTTTTTGGAGTTGTTCTAAGGAGAGTAGAAAGATTCATTGGGTAGCTTGGTCAAGTATCACATCTCCTTTGAATGTCGGTGGTTTCAGAGTGGTGGATTTAAATTTAAAAAATAAAGCCTTATCGGGGAAATGAATTTTGAGATTCTAAATCAAAGAGCTTATGGGAAAAAAAAGTAATCTCTTGTAAATACAAGTATGATCCTCATATCTTGATTCCTCCTGACCCTAAAAAACATGTTTATTGGATGTGAAAGGGTATTCTTAAGTCTTTCTATAAGAATGATACAATTGGAGAATGTATTCATAATTCGATGGTTACTCTAATTGGCAATGGTCAGATGTTTGGATAAAAAAAATCTTCTCTGAAAGATTTACTCCCTTAGATCTTTACTCTTTGCTTAAATAAAGAGGGTAAGAACTCGGATTTCGAATCTAAGGAGGGGTCTTCATGGAGATGTGACGTCCCTCTCAAGAGGAATTTATTTGATTGGGAAAGGGTACAAAGGACATGTTTTTTTAATTTGTTAAACAACTTCATATCACATGGTTCGGAGAAAGATTGGGTGGCCTGGAAAGGATCGATGGTATTCTCAAGGAAAAGAGTGTGGAGAAAATTATCTATTCTAGTTCTCCATCTAACCCTTCGTGGAGGAAAATGGTATAGATTGAGCTTACCTTGCCCAAAGTGAAAGTTTTTGTTTGGATGGTTACTCTTAATCGTATTCCGATTAAAGTGAAACTTCAAAATAGAGGTATGTCTTCTTTATTAAATCTAAATTGTCCTTTGTGCAATGTTGCTTTGGAATCAATGTTCCATCTATTTTTTGAATGTAAGTTGGCATGGAATGTTTGGATGCACTTTTGCTTTATTTGGGGCTTGTCTATAGTCATTCCTAATTGTTCGACATTATTTTTGGCGTTATGATTTGATTTGAATAATGGTTTTCTGGTAACTTCATCTGAAAATTTATTTTTTGGGGGGTCATTTGGACAATAGGAATTTATAGGAATGAGATAGTTTTTAAAGGAAGCATTGTAGATAGTCGTTAGATCTTTTTTCTTATAAAAACAGGCATTGCCTCCTAGTTCAAGGTAAAATTTCCTGCTCATCCGGCTTCTTTAGAAATCTGGTTGTTGATTTAGCTGTGGCAAATAAATGCTTCAAGAAAGTGAGAAATGAGAGGGTGATCGGTTCTTGGTGCCCTCCTCATGTGGGTTTCTTGAAATTGAATGTGGATGGGGCAATGAATTTAGATGGTTCTCGTGGTGGTACTAGTGGCTTGATTAGGGATAATAATGGCCTTATCCTTGACTCTTTCTCTAGCTCGATTCGTCCGGGCATTTATATAATTGTAGAGCTTTTGACTATTAAAAGAGGGTTGGAATTCTTTTTTGGCTTCTCAATGGAGGGATAAATTTTGTCTCATTCTAGAAAACGATTGTAAAGTGGTTGTAGATTGGATCCTTAACCCAGCTATTTGTCCTAGTATGTATTTATATTTGGTTCGACCTATTGCTGATTCTTGCAGGTTGATAGGCATTGTCATCGACTTGGTATGTCGATGGTTAAGGTCTTGTATTAGCGGTGTAGGTCCAGTTTGATATAGTGGTTCTTGAGCGTAAGCTGGTGCATGTCGACGTGGGTCAAATTTCTAACAACCTGGTGTTTTATTTTGTTCTAGCAGATTGGTCGAGTCACTTAGGCTCTGGTGTAATTTATGTGGGTATTGAATGTTGCTATATTCCAGTTGGAGCCTTGGGGATTTTTCAGGGGGTTCTTTGTCAGTAGTGGTAGATATCATATATTCTTGTTGTGATTCATTTGCGATTTGGCTTTAGTTTTTAACGTTCTTGGATTTGAAAGTATTATGGTGCATTATTTTTCTTCCAATTAGGTTTAGGAAAGTTTTTTAATGAGGCTCATACCCTTTCCTTGTATTGTATGGTATCTTTATATTAATCGTACAATTTATACCTTAAAAAATTATAAAATTTACAAAATAGTTCCAAATCTTTAACCCAAAACCCTAATTGTCACCCTGCTGCAGTTAATTGCCTCGTTAGAGCCCACCACTACCGCCTACAAATGTCGCAGCCCAATTTTCCCAACCACCCATCGCCGAATGTCGACTATAGTTGTGTCGATCGGCTTCCTAACATTGAAGGAAGTTGAACTCACGAAAGAAAGTTAATCGGCACATCTACCGTCAGTTATCGACGATGGGTGGTTGGGAAATTGGGCAGAGGCATCCGACGAGATAGTGGTGAGCTATGACGAGACAGTCAACGACGACATCGACGACAATTTGGGAATTTAAGACTATTTTGTAAAAATTTAAACTGTTAATTTTTTCTAAAAAATAAAGGAAATAATAAGAAATTGCATGTGTCATGATTCGATCAGATACTGGATTTTTTTTAATTGTCGTTAATGACCAAACACCTATAATTCCGAAATGAAACGTTAGGTACCTGTTTGAGCAAAAAATAGTTTATACATCAAAAGTGAACAACATCAAACTACTAATCGTTAAATCGTTAAAAGTTAACATAGATGTTGAGTGGATGGTTAAATAAATTTGTATAATTACATATTTGGTCCTCATTACTTATACATTCTATCAATAACTTATATAATTAACACACACATGCACGCGCACCCATACACACGTGCGAGGTTCATGGTTAAAATTTAGAGTTTAGGTGTTATGGTGTAGGACAAAGTATTTATGTTTTAGATTTTATAGCTTAAATATGAAGGGTTGTGTAAATTATTATTACACAGCTTGTGTATCAAATATATATATATATATGGATTAAGATCAACTTACAAAATGTAAAACTCATTAAGTTTTACACGTTTTCTGGATATATATATATATATATATATATATATATATATATATATATATATATATATATATATGGGTTATGATCAATTTACACAATGTAAAACTCATTAAGTTGTACACGTTTTCTGGATCGTTAGATGAGGGGAATGGATGGCTCCGATTAGCTCCTTACTCTTTTTTTTTCCAAATGATAATCTTCACATATTTACTGTTAACCTCATACATTCGTTTCATTCATCCAACGGTCCAAAAAACGTGTAAAACTTAAAGAGTTTTACAATGTGTAAACGGATCCTATTATATATATATATATATATAGTCAATTTTAAACCAAAGGTTAAACTTAGTTCAGTGATTAGACGTGTCCTTATCTTCTTTTAGGAATTTGGATTGATTCGGCCTCTCATACTTATTTTTTTTTCGTCTTAAGGGATAATTTTATCCATATAGTAATATCAAAACATCAATATTGCTCATCTATTTTAATTGTATTAATTTAACCATCGAATTCTTGAATTATATCAATCTCGTCCTTTAACTATTATTAACTGGTAGAAATGTTAAATTCTATGCTTGTGGTCGTTATTTGCTTTCACATTAACCGTTATTGCAAATTGTCTTTCCATGTCGATGATAACGAGTTAAATTTGATGTCATGATAGTACGAAATTGAGAGTTTTAGAATTAATTATTTATTTTAAAATTACATTTTAAAATTCCATGTCAATTGTATTATCACGTCATCAAAATTGACCCATCATCATCATCTTATTGTAGAACATTAATTTATTTTAAAAAATGAAACATGGACATGCTAACTCAGACGTTGTTAATTACTTAACGACAAAGTGTTTGATATGGGAAAGGACGATTGGGGATAACAATTCAGTTAGTTAATGATAGTAAAAAAACGAAATTAATGCAATTAATAAAATTAAGAATTAAATTAATAAAATTAAAAGGGGAACAACATTGCCTATTTAAGATTACTACAAAGACAAAATTTCTCCTGAAGGCTTTTTTTTCAATAAAAAAAATATGCAGTTCAAGATATATACTAGTTGTTGTCAATTATAAACCAAGAAATGATCTTGGTTTAGTGGCTAGATGTGCCTTATCTTTCCAATCCACCTAGATTTGATTCGTTTCTCCTCCATTCTCTTGAAATTTATGTTAGATCGCCCCATGTGATTATTTAATTGAAGAATTAAATTTATTAAATTAAATTAAAATTAAGATCAAATTAATAGTTTTTGTAAGTAATAAAGAATCAAGCATATAATTATACAATTTAATTTAATTTTCACGTCAATATTTTTATTAATTTTTAATGATTAATGACTTAATTGATATTTGTCATTTAAATAGAAAAAATGATAAGATGGTCGACACTCAAACTATGCTAGCAAGTCAAACTAGACAGGTAGCTTAATAAAAAGACTGTGAGACAAATTAAGAAATGGAAACATAAAAGGGCATTCCAGTCATCATATATTGGACATGAAACTTGCAACATATAATACTCTACGCATGTTTGAAATCAAGATTTAATTTACTTCGATTACAGAAATAATTGTATTGATATTTTTTTTTTTTACAAATCTTAAATCTAGTCCTAACTTCTAATCTTACTTAGAGGGGAAGGGAAGAGAGATTTTAAGGGAAGAAAGAGGGTGTTCTTAGTGGGTCTAAAAATTATGACCTAAAGAAAAAATGAGGGAACAAAGGTGAACAGCTTAATTAACCGGTCAAATGTGCTTGCTCAATTGTATTGGTATTAAATGTGTCAGACCAAATTTATATAATATAAATAAAACAAGTTGCCTGTGACAAAACAAATGGTTGGTTGTGGTACAATAGGAGAGCTTCAAGTTTTGTTCTACCAATGCTATCATATATAAATATAAATTCATATACAGTATCAGATTTTGAATATATTCCTCAAGACAAGGGCTATTAATACTGGAGAGTCCCACAACACCTTCTCCCAGCAAACATTGTGTTGAAAATACCATTTATAAAACATATACATAAAAACCAGAAAACAGATGTGTCTAATAGACAGTGGAAGTGGTGGTGGTTTGAGAGTTTAAAAGGTGCAAACTCCAAAGATTTTCAGAAATGGAATATAAAAGATATTAATAAGAAGGTTCCAGGAATCAAGGGCCAAGATCATGTGACCGCACCCATAAGATAAGGAGCAAACCATAGTTAAAACAAAGCTCCTCTTTCTTTCCCTCACATTTTCTCAAGCTTAAAAGAGAGTTTACTTACACTATATAAAGCAAGTTAAGACAATCTTATTTGACCTTTTACGCTCCTTTTATCTTCCATACTCTAAAGTCTAAAGCTCCAAGCAACAATTGAACGCATCTATCAGTTCTGCAAATGACAATTCCAAGAGTTGCGGTGTTGTTGTTGTGGATTGTCTTGGTTTTGTCTCAGTTGGGTTTGCATTTCGCTGTCCATGAAGAAAGCAGCAGCAGTCGACAACATAGTCATCGGTCGTTTAGGTCAGCTCCACCGAGGAAAGTCTGGGTTTTCGGTGCTGCAAATTCCTTTCAAGCTCCTTCAAGCTCGCCCAAGTTGTCTGGAAATGAAGATGAAAAGAGGATAGTTCATACAGGACCTAATCCTCTTCACAATTAACAGAAGTGTCTGTAAGAATTAGTGTTTATTTCTTTTCTTTGCTTTAGGGTTATTACTTATTAGCTAGCTTTTTTGAATTTTACTATAGAGAACGATGAGAACAGAGAGAGAGCATTGGCTTTAGCCTTTTCAGTTAGAGCAAAAGTAAATGGTGAAAACTGAAAAGAGAAAGACAATGGGAAAAGGCTAGTGTTAATGCTCTTGTTTCTTCTTCTTCTTCATCTTCTTCTTCCTTTATGTACTGTACTTTTCTCTCTCTGTTAATTCTTAAGAGATTCAATATTGTCTTTTGAATTAAATTGCTTCAGTTCCTTTCACTCATCTGCTTTGCTTCCTTCTGCAAACTGTTGCTTCCTTTCTGCCATGGGAAGTGAGCTTCAAAATAATGTTACTGTAATAAATTGTAGCAATAAATATAAACGATATTATCCACCATGGAAAGAGATGAAACCCTATAAATGAAAACCATGGGAACTGCTAACCAATGTTAATACCAGAATAGGGAAAAAATATTAAAAGCTGAAACCCAAGAATTCTGACATTGAGAAGAAGAAAAAACACCTTACCTAGGGGCTTTGGCCTAGGGTACTATATGGTAAGGTTTTAATAATCCAAACTGTATCTTAGTTGATATACGGTTTAGGAATTAATAATAAGGTGTTTGATGTGGGTTATTTGACATTAATCTTAATTAATTAATTAACTAACAAACCACACTCATCATCGTGTTAGATGTAGATTCCAAAATTCTCATTTTCTATACATAGTTAGACGTGGTTATTTCGGAATCGAATCGGGTCAAATCTTAAATTAAAAACATTAACACTAAGTGTTTGCGATACTCAAAATCGAAACTTGGTTATCAAGTGAGGGAAGGAGAGTTTTGATTGATTATTCCTAGAAGTCCCGACCATATCTGGTTTTATCGACTTAAATGCGTCCCTCTTTTCTCAAAGAGGATGCCTGTCTCATAGGGCCAACACGTTTTCACATGACTTGGGGTACTGCACCTTTGCCAACCTATATTAATTAAGCATACAAATTTTTTAAGGTGTAATTTAACAGTACCAAAAAATTTATAATATATTTTAGTCATTTGAGGGTGCTCCTTCAAATTTTGAGATTGACACTTAAACCCCTTTGTACATACATATATTTCGCACTTTTAGAATTTAGGACAAATTTTGTCCTAACCATCGGTGTATTTTCATTTTATTTTTTACATTTAGGTTTTGGAGGATGGAGATGGTTCTAACCGTAGGGACGGATACATAATTTTATGTAATAGATGCGATATATTAAAGAGTTATAATAGAAATTTAAGGGTATGAAACTTAAAATTGTAGGGGACGTAAATTTACAAAATTTTAGGGGATGTGAATTTATATCATCGATAGAAAATACATAAATTATATGTGAGTTTGAAATTTCAGAGGGTGCACCTGCCCCCTCAAGCATCCTCCTCGGTCCATCCCTAATTCTAAAAAAAGTCCTAAATGGCCTTAAAGTACAACAACCCCAATTAATATATTAAATAAAAAATCAAAACTAAATAAAAAATATTAGTAATTTGGTTCGATATTGTCACCTAAGGACAAAGCATAGTTCAAGCTCTCAAGGAGGAAAAGATGAGAGAGAAGTATAAATTAAGAAAGGGAAAATGGTCATAGAAACTTCCTTGGAATCAGGTTTTGTCAACTAAACCCATAAAATAGAAATAAGAAATTGAACGTTGGTTGAATTAATATAATAATGAAGTTTTGTGAAGTTCAAAAGATTCTATGGAAGCAGATTTATGAAGGCAAGGTGTTAGTTTTTGTGTAAGGAAAGTTGCCCCATGAAATGAATGTTTGCTTGGGAGCCATTATAGAGGGAAGGCTGGTGCATTTAAATGACTCACTTAATGAAGGTTTGATGACACTGCAACTACCCTCTCATCATCATCTCTCTCCCCTTCGTCCCGAAAATTCGTGTATTCATGTTGTATTTATTTTATTTAGGTAGGTGTTGTTTTATAAATTGAAAAATTATAAATATGTTTGATTTTTTTCATTATCAAACATAATTATATTGTCTAAATTTTGATTCATTGGATTCTTTTTTATTGCTTGTACACATCCTGTGGCTTTGTTCTACTAGGTACCTTGCAAAACTTTTTTATCTTCATTTTCTTTTCATTTATATAATTTTATAGTTAAATATAAGCTAAAACCACAATCCAATTTACATTGTTAGCACCGTATTACATAAAGCTTGTGAGGAGTTTTTCCCCTTCTCTGTAATTTATTTTCCTGTCAGATTGAATATTTACCAAATTAAGTTTCATTCTCTAATTATCTTTTAAAAAAATTCATTCTCTAATTTTTTTTAGTTTAAATACTTAATAAGTTTATACTAATTTTGAAATTAAACAACTCAACTCCTTTAAATATTTTATCCTAATTTCGCCCATTGTTTAACATCATTTTTAATATAGAAAAGCATGGCTAATAAAAAAGGAGGCCCATAAGAGTTTCATACTTAGCTGGAATGCTAAATTTATCACAATACATATCAACCACCCAAGAGGCCAAGACCTAGAGTTAAATGTTAATGTTTAATCAATGTAGGTCGCATTCTTGCTCGCCTTTAATGAATTGCGTGCTTTGATTTTTATTTTTATTTATTTAAAAATCATTTTAACGATATTTTCCAATGAAAAACCTTAAGTTATTAATGTGAACGTTTTCCTCCTCCTCTGTACCTTTTGGTAGATTTTCTGTGCACATTCATCATAAAACAAAGATTGTTTTGGTATTCAAATAAACGGCTTGATATAAATATTTATATATCAATTTTCTAAAAGATATATTCGAAATACTGATCGAACCGGACGAGTAGCCGAGGCATAGGCAAGTTTACACATTCAGAATCAGAACGTTCTCAGCCTAAATCCCTGGCATACAGTTAACAATAGCCAGGCTGAAAAGAAATATATTGCTTGAATAGGCCTGTTCAACATTAAATCTTGACGATATATAGACTTGGAAATCCTACAACCTACTTAATATCCAACTATTACTCTACTCCAGTTCATTATGTATATACAATACATACTCATTTCAATATACAAATATATATATATATATATATATGTATGTATACTGTAGCGTATGAGTCAATCGAAGACCAAGAGCATGGTTAATATATTTTAAGTTGGAATTCTCTTTTTTTTTCTGAATTAAAAAAGACTGCTTGAATTTGCCGTAACACTGGAAATTGAGTTGGTCAAGTGACATTTCTCTGTGAATATGTTGACCAATGCACTAATAAGTAATAAACAAAACAATTTCCTTTAAAACAAAGAAGAAAAAAATTGGGTGTGAAGTCCATAGGAAGTTAGCAGCTAAATTTTTAATTCCTTGTTGACCCACAAACTGAGCATCTCATTCAATGCGTCTCGCGGCTCTTTTTTCTTTCTTTCTAAGTTATAACTCGAGAAAACAACCTGCTGTGTTTTGCACTTTGGAATGAAAATTAAAGAATTACCATTTACATCTAAGCATTAAATTACTTCACAATCAGATAATAATGCAATTTGGGTTTGGTTCTAAAAAAAATTGACTCGGTTATTGTGAATCCAACCAGGGTTTCAAATAATCTAAATTATCGATTAAATCTTTTTTAGATATTCAAATGTTATTATAATGAAAAACCTTGATTCCAAGGGTAGGAATCGGGTGGGGTGGTGACGATTTTTCATTCTCCACTCCGTCTCCAACACTTGCAGTTGTAGTTTCGAGAAATCCCATTAAATGCTTCGAGGATTTTTTTCATTCCCATATCCTCTTTGTGCGGATTCCTGCGATTTTCGGGGAATCTCCATCTAAAAAAAATTAAACAAAATTACTACTTCACTAACCAAAATAAATGGTCAATTTAGTTTAAAATATAAAATTTGGATACTTCGATTGGAAGTAGCTACGAGAAGATAAAAATTGAAAGAGTGTTGTGTTGGGCAAGATTTAGACGAGGTTTTAGCTTATATCTAAAAACTAAGATAGAAATATGTTGAGAAATTTGAGTGTGGCTAGATTTGAGAGAAAGTTAAATTGATAATAATATAGTTAAGATTTTTTTATTAATATATATTAGGGGTATATAGACAAATAAGTATGTTTTTTAAAAATTTTGTAAAATATCGAGATCTTTAGAGATATTTTTTGGAGATCCCACGATTATTTATGCGGTTACAATTCAGTTATCCTTACAGTTAAGATATAGCAACCTGTCTTCAACCCCATTTGATTTTCGGAAATAAGACTTCACCTTTACTTGATTTAGTTCAAATATGAATATTGAGTCGAAAATCATGTACGAGACGAGAATGACATAAATTAGTTTTGGGTAAAAGAAAGTAATTTATATTTCAACTCAAATCAAGGTTTTTTTTCATTACTGATATTATAAATTATTTTTTATAATAATAGAATTAGCCTAAATTAATTCAATTGTACTACTTCGATAGGTGAGACGATTAGGATATTAAGTGGACATTACAACTGTCTTGACCCGAGATCCGAACTAATTTATCTAACTTGAGACCAGATATCAACTCGAACATGATTATTAAAATTCGATCTGAAAATTAAAATAAACAAGTTGAACCCGACCCGCATTTTAGTTGAACAAAAATGAACTCGAACTGATTTTTAACTGAACCGATTTTACTTGAACCAAAGAAAATATATTAAAAAGAAATAAAGAAAGATGAGATGTGAGCTTCTACACAACTCAACAAAAAGCCAAATATATTAGCTTTATAAAGCCATATATGGGTGTAAAAAATTGAACCGACTTGAAAGTCCGACTGATCTCCTATTAAACCGATCCGAAATCAATTGAACCGAAACTAATCGACCTAAAATTAAATAAAAAATAATCAGACTCAAAATAACCTGAATTGAAATCGATTCGAATAACCCCTTTGTAACCTCTAGTGAACACTATTCTTAAGTCAAAATTAGGTAATAGGGGGCAGTGCTTGACATCTCCCTGCACCAGCGTATGCTTTCCCCTCTTTAATTGCTCTCTGCCACCCCAACTTATTGCTTCAAACCCTTCTGCATTTTGATTTTGATTTTGTATTTGTATTTGAATTCGAATTCTGTTTACTAATAATTTCGAGAAAATTGCTAAAATGGGAGAAGACAAGTTATAAACGTTCCTAATCAAAACTAAATTGGAGAATCCGTTCACTCATATCATGTATTTTAATGTTTAAAATATTTTTCTAATCACAAAATATTTAATACATTGATAATTTAAATTTTACAACAATAAATATAAAATATATGGATTTGTTTTATGTTTAGTGTCATAAAGATTACAGGTGAAGAGTGAAGACATTTAAGTTGAGTGGGCCTAGTTGAAATTATACATTCTCCTCTATAACGGTGTTTTAACGTTGAACCATGCTCCACGCTTCATAACACTGTATCCACCTGCAAAACATTTCAAAAATTAACACCAACAGCATATATATTAAACATAAAAATAATATAATAAATTTAAGAATTTAAAAAATAAAACACTTGTCTCTATTTTAATAACGTTTGTGAAAAAAAATCATTATCAATACCGTTGGAAAATAATAGATAATTAGTGACTTTGAGCATAGTTTTTTTTGTTTGTTTTGAATATGAGTATGTCCGTTTTATTATTCATAAAAGAAAAAATCAAGATGAGAGTTTACAATTTGACCCAGACCAATTTTTAAAACAAAAACTAATGCATATAAATCATAAACATGACCAAAGAAAAGGTAAAAATCTAATTCAAAGACTCGAAACAAAGTAGATACAAAATATTACTAAAGTTCGCCGATGAAGGTAAAAAAACATCAACAACAACATTAAAAAATGCATATTGCAAAATTGGGGTACGTTGACAACACGTTTATTACCACAACTCAATCGCGAACAAGAGCAGTGACTAACATGCATCTAGATCCAGTTCGAGGGTCCAAAGCAGAGAGATCAACAAGATAACTAAAGAGCACCATCTTGATCAGTTGTGGCGACGTCCAATCCACCCCTTAAGAAAAATAAAAGAAAAGTGTGCCAAGAGGCAGAAAATACGTACCAAAAGGTAGAAGGAAACGTGTCATAGTGATAAATTTATTAAAAAAACTGAAATAAAAAGAATAAAGCAAAAAAAATAAAAGAGGGTGACCGACGGTCGACAACCAATTTTAAAGCTGGCGTCGCCGCCGGCCTTGCGACGTAAATAAAACGGCTAGGTTAAGAAAAGTCAAAGCGGATAGAGAAAAAAAGAAGGAAGCGGTTAGGTTTGATGTCTGCTTTATTCATGACTTTGAGGCATAGTTACTATGGGTAAATTTGGAATTTTGAATAATAAACATTATAGTTTATATTCTACTACTTCAAAAAGATATCTAATATGCTCCCAACCAAGCCATTGGCAGTCAATTTTAACATAGATGAGGATATGGCAGTTAAAAAATTGGTATAATTACACATTTAGTCCTCCATATTTATACATACAATCACTTTAGTTATCATCTTAATATAATAAATAATTTTAATCATCTAATCAGATGATGACATGTGTCACCATCTGAATGGGAAATTAAATTAAAATTTAATATTTAATATAATATGTTTATTTTCCTGGTTAAAGGAAAATAAAAAGGAACATGATGACCTTGGTGGGGATCGAACTTGAATCCTTAGTGATATGGATTGAACCCTTTTATATATTTTTTATAGTGCAATAAATGCTAGAGACCTAGGTCAATTGGGATGTCTAAAAACTATGGATGAACATTTTACCCTACACGTCGTACCCGACCCGATCGAGTCAGACTTTATGTATAAAATTCGGGTTTAGGTTGGGTTGGGTTCAGGTTTATGGTGAAAAATATCCGACTTGGGCTAATAGTGTAATTTTTCCATATGTTTTTAGGGATATGTACAATAATATTCTCTTTTTATATATATTTTTTACAATTAGGTCATTAAAATTAATTTTTTTACAAGTAAGTCCCTAAAATTTAATTTTTAAATAAATCAGGTCGGATTTAAATATATAATTTTTAGGTCGGGTCGGGTTGGCCAAAATCCAAACCAGACCCGTGCCCATCCCTAGTAACAACACACAAAGGAAAACAATGATTTTACCTTCTTCTTTTCTTCCCTTGTAGTGATGTTTCAAACAATTCCTACCAGTGGACCATTTGAACACATTCCTCTGAACAAGTAAGCTTACATTTCATGATCAGTTACAATTCCTACCAGTGGATCAGTTGAATGTGCAATCCTTAAAGCTGTAAAGATTAAGGTGGGGCATATTCCATGCTTGCGGTCTTCTGCCCTTCTCTGTGCTTTTGCTATCAATCTTAGTTATCAAAAAGATACCCTTTACACCATAATGCACTTCAACGACAGTCTTTTTGCCATCTATAGCTTCTCTTATTTTAGGTGATCATGTATAGCTTTGCCAAAATATCTTTATCATAATGTAAAATTGATTTAAATAATTTTAATGTATTTTGATTAGAAATATTTGATTTAAATAATATACAATTGATTCGAGTTTAAGTTTTATTTTTTACATGAGGGTTTGGCTTTAAAACTTATGAATTGACGATGAAATTGTCAAGTCTAAAATATTTTTTGAATAACTTAAACAATTAATTTTAATCACTAAAACATCAATTTAAACTCTATTATATACTATGATAAAAGTAAATACAAGATATCTATATAAATTTTTAAACATTGTTTAATATATTAATTACATTAATAATATATTAAAAGTTTGTAAAACTTAGATAATGTAAAAAATAGTTTTATGAATTTACATGCAAATATTTTTAATTTAATATAAGAAGTTTAAATTGTTTAAAATATATATTACAAGGACAATTTGTTAAAATTTACTTCCAGGTAATTTTATATCCCCAACCAAACATTGGAATCTCACATTCCTGCAAAATAAACCAAACAAAATAATGTAATATTCTCAATGATGTGTCAAGTAATGTTACATTCTAAGAATCTTATTTTCAAAAGTAATCTTACACTTTGTAAACCAAGCGCAACCTCAATGTTTGTCGTTATAGTGGTTTGACGATGATAAGCTATAGTGTAAGTTATTGGAGGTTGATTCACGTAATGCTTTACTACTAAATGTTTGATTTTTTAATGTTTTACTATTAAATGTCTGATTTTTCCAGTGTTACAGTTTATGTTAATTTATCTCTTTTATCTATTGTACTCTTTTTAAAGATAAGAAATTAAATTATCATTCATGTTAATAATTTATACTTTATCAATTCATATGTCTATGTATTGTTTCTTGTGTTTATTTATATTAATGAAAATTTCTTTTGTTAAAAGAAATCACTTGAAAATAGAGCTTAAATACAAATTGGTTCCATCGGCGTTTGTAAGAGAAAAATGGAACGAGAGAACTGAATTGCTTATCACAAGGTGTTATGGGCTCTAATGAAGGCCCAATTAATCATTCATTTCGGGAGAAAAAAAAAAGAGAGAGAGAGAAGAAAAACCATTTATAATGCAATTATTGGAATTCATATGGTTACGTATAATTATATCAAACGAAGGAATAAATAAAACTTAAAATAAATATTTTTAAATAAAAAAACCCAATGATGTGGTTGGTTGATTAATATTTTATTATTTAATTTTAAAATACATTTAAAGTATTAATATTTGAATGTATATATTATTATTATTAAAATATATAATTAAGTTTGCATTTATATAATAATAAAAAAAACTATATTGAATTTTAACCTACGTATAAAATAAAATATACAAAATACGGAAAATTGGTCATAAATTAATTCGGTAATACTTTGAAAAATAAAAATAAAAATATTTTTTAAAATAGAATTTTAAATATTTTATTAATTATATTTAAATTTTACTGTTATTTCATTTATAAAAATTACATGCTACATATATAATTTTCTAATTTGTTCATTATTTTTACTTATACTTATTTAAAATTTCTATTTTATAATAAAAGACCTGTTTTTTAATATTATTTATTGGCTTGAAAGCTACTTTAGCCCTATACTTAGGGGTGTAAATGAACAGAGCGTTCGACAAACCGTTCTTGAACTTTTTGTGTAATGTTTGTTATTAAGCTAAACAAACGAGTGTGGACAAAATTTTATGTTCGTCTAATAAACGAACAAACACGAACATAGGTGCGTTTGGTTTGTTTATGTTCACGAACAAGCTCGTTTGTAGGCTCGTTTATAAGCTCTTATCGGCTCATTTATAAGCTTGTTTATAAGTTTGTTTATAGGATGAAAATGCTTGTGGATGTATCAAAATACTACTTTTTGTTGTTGCTAATGATGTTATATAAGTTCATGTTGAAATGTAAGTTTTATTTTGTTGCTTTTGTTTTATTTATTTATTGTAAATTTAGTTAACATTTTTGAACATATACACGAACATGTTCACGAATGAATAAACAAACACGTTCGTGAACACTTAAATGAATACATTCGCAAACATTTAAACGAACATGTTCGCGAACACGTTCGTAAACGCTTAAACAAACGAACACAAACATCTTCTTAAATAAATAAATGAACATGAACACTAGGGGAGAAGCCAAGAATTAAAAGTTAAATGGGCCGGGAAAAAACTTAAGGGTATAAAAAGCCCTTGAACTTTAAAAAAATCAATTAAGCTCCTAAATTTTTTTGCACCCAATTAAGCTCTTGAACCAAGAAATTGAATTAATTAAGCCCCTGAATCAATTTTGACTATTAAATCTTGATAGTTTTTTTTTTATCTGGTAGTACATTTTCAAAAAAAATATTTTATTTAAAAATTATTTAGAAATTATAAAAGTTCTAAAAAATTATAAATATAAAAAATATATTTGGGTAAAGTACATAAATGGTCACTGAACTTTGTTAAGGAAAATAAAACGGTAACCAAACTTTCAAATGTTACAAAATAGCAATTAAACTTTATGTTTTGTAGCAAAATAGTAACTCCGTCGTTAACCTTTGTTAAAAAAGTGATATGGCTGTTATGAAATTTTGGTTAATAACATATTTAGTCTTCGATATTTATAAATTCAATCAATTTAATTCTCTATAATAACACATTTAGTTCTCCTTTAATCGGTATCATCTTCTTTAACTCAATTTCCAATTCCTTGTGGCGATCCGGCGGCAACTCAAAAAGTTCTCTTTTAACACCATCTTTAACCAAAGTGTTGGAGTTCTTAATACACTCCTCGGATTCTAATTGGGTATAGAATTCGGTTGTCTTCCAAAGACCTTTACAATTAGGGTTCCTGCATTTACTAGTTGTACACAGAAGTAAAACCCAAATAGCTATTGCAGCACAAGAAAAGCCTAATCTTATCTATGCATATATCACTAGAGTTCTCATAATTTCCTCTTTAAACATATAAAAACCAGGTTTGATGAATTCAATCATTTTCAAAGACAAACACTTTAGAGTTGGGAACAACAAGAATCCACAAGCAGCAATCACAATAATCAAGATGAATACATCAATGGTGGCAGATCTCGATCCCTCACAAGATGGAAATTTTAAACAATTTGGTGAATTGGGTACCTTTTGTTTCTTGGGAAATTTGTTCCTTGATAGTGATGATGATTTGGAGTTCATCAGAAAATCATTTGAATCCAAAGAATTTACTATGATTATAGCCTGGTCAACGGAGTTGCAGACTGGGATTGAGTCATGGAAATTGACCATTTTAAATCAAACCTGAAATTTTAAATCCAAAAAACTGAAAAGAATAAAAGAAACCCAACAAAACTAAAATTGGATATCTATCGATTTCCCTTCAATCCAGCAATCTAGATCAAACCCACCTCATAAACCCTAAAAAGCAACAAACTATTAGATCTCAATTTATGGTAATCCAATTGATTTTCTCTTTGATTTTAGTGTAAAAAAATGCTTGAGCAGATTGAAGCAGGTGTTAGCTTCAGGGACTTTGGCTTCACTTATTTATCATTGTTTATTATTAGGGTTGGGAATGATTTTGGTTCTGTTGTTGAAGAAGCTTTCGATGGGTCTGTCATCGAAACTTTTGGAGAGAAATTAAAATATAAATAGTGGAAATGTGGAGATCATGGGATGAAATTTCAGAGAAACATTGAGAGATGGATTTTTTATTTAAAATATGACTAAATTTATTGAATTTATAAATATATATAGGACTAAATGTGTTATTATCCAAAATTTTATAACAGCTAGGTCACCCCTTTAACGGAGGTTAATGGCGAGTTACCATTTTGTTACAAAACATAAAGTTTAATTGTCATTTTGTATCATTTGAAAGTTTAGTTACCGTTTTATTTTGTTTTTAACAAAGTTCAGTGACCATTTATGTACTTTACCCAATATATTTTTTAAGAAATCTATAAATGCAACATGATAAAATTGTAGTGCTTCTATGATTTGGGCGAGACTAACGTAATATCTAAAGAAAAAAATTGTCAAGATTTAATGGTAAAATGACTTAATTAATTTAATTTCTTGGTTCAAAAGCTTAATTGAATGTAAAAAAGTCCAGGGGAATAATTTTTTCTTCTTCAAAAGTTCAAGGAATTCAATTCACTAAATTCAAGTAAAACAAACTTAATTTCATGTACACACTTTACTACTAAGACAACATTCGCTCTATAATATTAAAATAAATAAAATAAATTATAATTTAAAATTCTACGGGGTAAATTAAAAAAAATGGACCATAAGGGTGAACCACTTGGGCCTGGCCCTGCCAGCCCCCCATGTGGCTTCTCCCATGACGAACACAATATTAAAAATTTAAACGAACACGAACCCAGCATAAACACCTTTAAAAATAAACAAACGAACATAAACATAGTCTTGTTCATTCAAGCTCTGTTTATTTGCACCTCTAACTTTTTCACTTTCATTATTTTTTAATTAATTTAACCCTTTACCTTTCAGTTTTTCTTATCACTTTAGCTCCAAGGAAGATTTTCGTTAAAAATGATGATATAGTCTAATCCAGTTTTGACATGTGTAAAAATTTTAAAAATAGAAATAGAAAATTAAAAACAAAAAGAAAATTTTTGAAAACCCAAAATTTAATTAAAAGAACTAAAAAGTATATTTTATTTTATTTTAGGGAATTTTATACTTTTTGATGTTTTTATGGATTTTTAATATTAGAAAAAATTAAACATAATTATTTTTAAAAGAAATATAAATTCTATCTTTTTATATTGTTCATGATTGTTTTATTTTTTGTGATTTCATTCCGTTTTTTTAGTTATTATAAAGTTTTGAATAAAAATGTCATGTGGCAACATTTGATTATGTCAGATGATTTTTTAAAAGAAAATATCTATAAACTATGATATACGGAATGAAAGTTGAGAGCTAAATTGACAACAACAAAAAAATTACAAAGGTCAAAATAAAAACGTTTCTAAAATAGAAGGGTTAAAATAAGAATTAAGTTTTATTTATTTCAAAAAAAATTGTGTATATATTTATTCAATGGTTGTGTTGTGCTTCTATGATTTCGGCGAGTCTGACGTAAGTCATGCTACAATGCAATTATTATGCGGCACTAATCGAAAATGTTACAAGACACGGAACTGAAAATGTTATATGTTATACTTTCTGATAATATTTTCAGTTCGTGGTTAAGTACCGAAACTTAACTTTGACTATCAATATGTATCACTTCTGATAACATTTTAGGTTTCCGTAAGCATCGATCGATGCTGTCGCGAGACACCAACTAAAAATATTATAAAAATAATATTTTCAGTTCTGCATTTCGTATTTTGTAACATTTTCAGTTGGTGCCGTATTATAACCGTAACACGACTATTCTTCACCGTAGACTTACCCCTATGATTTGATGTCTACGATGTATACAAGTTTACCAAATATTCTTCACCGTAACACGACTATTCTTCAACGTTCGAGGTTTAGGGATGGCCCGAACGGTAAGACGTCTCAAAGGAATTTTGAGAGATTTACATCCCTCAGTGGTTTTCTTCATGGAAACTAAACTGCCGATTGTACGTATGGAACGGGTTCGCCGTTTGTGTGGTTACAACAACGGTATTGATGTGACGGCTAGGGGCAGAAGCGGAGGTCTATCTTTGGGTTGGAAGGACTCGGTGTCTATTTCTCTTCGCTCTTACTCAAGTTCTCACATTGATATTCTTATTAATGCAGATGAAGAAGGAAAATGTTGGCGTTTTACGGGTTTCTACGGGGCTCCGGAGGTGGGTGCTCGTGTTGAATCGTGGGATCTTCTAAGACAACTAGATGATTGCCCAACGGTACCTTGGTGTGTAGCCGAGGATTTCAACGAAATTCTGAGTTTAGAGGAAAAACAAGGAGGTCCTCTACGAAATCAATGGCAAATAGAAAACTTTAGGGGGGCTCTCACAGATTGCAATCTGAGCGATCTGGGTTATAAAGGAAATTGGTTTACTTGGCAGTGGGGGCGGTCAGCTACGAATATTATCCGGGAGAGGCTTGATAGGGGCGTGGCTAACAGCAGATGGTTGGATTACTTCCCGGACTACGAAGTGGAGCATGTCCCCCATCCCTTCTCGGATCACTGCCCGATTTTTCTTAATACTGATGTGGGGCTCCATATTCGAAATAGAGTGTGGAATTTCAAGTTCGAAGCTGTTTGGTTAATGGAAGATTCCTGTGACGCAGAGGTTGAAAGGTTGTGGAACAAAGGGACGGGTTTAGTTCCGGAAAAGCTGCTTTCTATGAGCAGGGGGTTGGAGAAATGGTTTCGGAGGATTCGTCGAGAAAAGCACTTATCAGTCAAGGAGCTTTTGGCGAAGATCAATGCACTAGAGGCCCAGCCGGTTACAGATGATGTTCTTTTCGACATTTTGGATGCAAAATTAAACTCGAATTTCGAACTAGAGAATGAGGAGATTTACTGGGAGCAGAGAGCAAGGGTGAACTTGCTAAAAATGGGGATAGGAACACGAGGTTCTTTCATAATTTTGCGAACAAACGAAGACGGATGAATAGAATAAATAGACTGGTCTCCGACGACGGAATGGTGCATGAGGATGAAGAACAAATCCGCAATATAGCCATGGATTATTACTCCAATCTGTTCACTACTGCTAGGATGTGTAATCCGGACGTCATTTTACAGGGTGTTAATCAATGCATATCGAGTGAGGATAATGCAAGATTGTCAAGGTGTTTTACAAAACATGAGGTATTTTCAGCTTTGCAGGCTATGAGCCCTTTGAAAGCGTCTGGGCCAGATGGTATTGGGGCTGTTTTCTATCAACGGTACTGGGCTCTAATGGGGGAGGAGGTTTCGCAGTAATGTATAGACGTTATAAATGGGATGGAATCAATTGAGGAGATCAACATGACCCATATCGTTCTTCTGCCCAAAGTAAGTAATGCTCAACACATGAAACATTTTCGTCCAATAAGTTTATGCAACGTGTTGTTAAAGATTATTACGAAGATGTTAGCGAACCGTTTTAAAGAGGTTCTAGGGAATTGCATAGATGAGGTGTAGAGTGCGTTTGTACCGGGCAGGTTGATTACGTATAACGTAATTGCGGCTTATGAGGTGTTACACTCGTTTAAGAAAAAACGGACGGGTAAAAAGGGTTCTTTTGCGTTAAAACTGGACATGAGCAAAGCGTATGACCGCGTTGAGTGGGATTTCCTGGAGGCTATGATGGGTAAGATGGGCTTTTCTGGAGAATGGATTCAAGGCCTCATGCGTTGTGTCCGAACAATGTCGTATGGCGTGGTGGTTAATGGGCTGGTATCCGAGAGTTTCACTCCGACTCGAGGCCTACGCCAAGGAGACTCCCTTAGCCCATATTTATTCCTCATATGCGGGGAGGGCTTATCTTCTCTAATTCGCAGTGCGGTTACTACTGGTATGCTTCAGGGGGCAAAAATTGCACGTAGTGCACCAATTGTCTCACATCTACTTTTTGCTGATGACTCGTTGATTTTCAGTAATGCATCAATTGAGAGTGCTACCTATCTAAAGAGTTTATTAAGTACTTATGCAGGTTGCTCTGGGCAGTTGGTGAATTACGAAAAATCCAGTGCTTTCTTCAGCTCAAATGTTGCCTCACAGGAGAGACTCGAAGTGTGCAGTGTTCTCCAGATAACAGAGGAAAACAATCCAAAAAGGTATCTGGGCCTTCCTGCCGTTGTGGGCCGAAACAAAAGACGAGAGTTTAAATACCTACTGGACCGAGTGGAGTCTAAAACTAATGGGCTAGGCTCTAAGATTCTGTCACAAGGTAGTAAGGAGGTCATAATAAAATCAATTATACAAGCGATCCCTCTTTTTACGATGTCTTGTTTCCTCTTGCCGGGTGTTTTTTGCAAGGAGCTCGAGGCAAAAATTGCGCGCTACTGGTGGCAGCATTCTCAGTCGAAGAGGGGATTACATTGGTGCACTTGGGCCAAACTGAGCAAGCTAAAGGAGGACGGTGGACTGGGCTTCAGGGACATGGGGAAGTTTAACATAACCCTATTGGCAAAACAGGGTTGGAGGCTAATCCAGAATCCTGGGTCACTTGTGGGCCGCCTACTCCTGGCTAAGTATTTTCCGGGCTCCAATTTTCTTCAATCTGGTTTGGGCTCCTCACCGTCCCTACTGTGGAGAAGTATTTGGTCAGCTAAAGGTCTTCTGCAAAAAGGCTTAAGCTGGTCTATTGGATCAGGGACTACTGTATCAGTGTGGAATGACTATTGGTTGCCGGTTCTACCAGCGAGGAAGGTGGAATCCCCGATAAACAATCTGGTTTATCGGGTGTCGGATCTGATAATCCCAGAAAGCCGAAAGTGGAACACTGAACTTGTCAATTCAGTGTTTAATCAAACCGAAGCTAGTCTAATACTCAGCATCCGTCTACCGAGTTATTCTCAAGAAGATACTTTTCGCTGGTGTGGGGAGAAGACAGGTAACTACACTGTGCGAAGTGGTTATAAACTACTTATTAAAGAGAATCCACAAATCAGTCCTAATGCCAGTCTCTACAAGCTTATTTGGAGTACTGAATGTCCTCAAAAAATGAAAATCACAGCATGGAGGTTTTCAAAGAATTATGTCCCTAGTCTTCATAATTTATTGCAGAAGAGGGTGGTTTTTAATTCTACTTGTCCTAGGTGCGGCATAGGATCGGAGAACATCGAGCACGTTACGAGAGATTGCTGGTTCGCAACTACGATTTGGACCGCCCTAAACGCTTCCTGGCCTAACGCAGTAAGTGACTATAGTTTCTATGACTGGTTTTTTCATCTTTTTCAACACACAGCATACAGTGAACATAGACAACACATAGTTACAATTTGGGCGTTATGGAGCTCGAGAAATAAGCTACTACATGAGAATGTAAAACACAGAATTGGGGATGTCCTTACTCTGATAAGAAGTTATTGCTCACAAATCTCCTCTATCACAAGTCAGTCGCGGCAAATCCTCCAAGCACAACCGGAAAGATGGCACCCTCCGACAGATCCTGACATAAAGGTTAATGTAGATGCAGGTTACAATTCTCAGCTATTAAAATCAAGTTCCGGTATAGTTATTCGGAACAGTGAAGGCTTGATAATGGGGGCGAATGTTAAAGTAAACAACAACGTTACCTCTTCATTTGTCACAGAAGCAATAGCGGTGCTCTAGGGCCTTGAGGTTGCAAAAGAGTTAGGGTTCCGAGCGGTGGTGGTTGAGAGCGACTCTCGAACAGTAATCGAAAAGGTTAATAGTGAGGCTACGGATCTATCGGAAATAGGACACATATCAAGGGATATAAAGTTTTACTCTCACCTCTTCAACTCCTGTCGTTTCGTCTTCATCAGGAGAGAGGGTAACCTAGCCGCGCATGCAATGGCAAAGGAGGGCATGGCGGCGACGACGGATGTGATATGGGTTGAGGAAGCCCCGAGATCCGTTCAGTCACAGGTCGAGGAGGACTGCCGCTTCCTTGATCCGCCGTAGACGCATGTTTCTCGCATTTTTCAAGGGGGTTTTCTTCTCTATCGGACTTTATGCCAAACCCTCATCACTGTTCTTCCCATCGGAGCTCTCCAGATCGACTTATTTCTTGTGAGGAAGATGGCGTTGGCTGCTCTCGTCTTTTTGGTGTTTTGATTTTCGGGGAACCAGAGACCCCTGGGATTTCTTGGGCTTTGGAACCTTCGTTTGAGCTTTGTTTTATTGTCTTTAATTTTTCTTGCCGTTTTATCTTTTCTATTTAATGTTTCTTTATTAGTTACTTATTATTAATAAAGGCAGCCAACATATTCAATCAAAAAAAAATATGCCACTAATTATAAACTAAAAGATTATATATAAAAAGCTACGTGTCATGAATCTAATGAAAGGGAGGATCGGCGCAAATTAGCAGACCCTAACCCTAAATTTCTAATATTTAATTAAATTAAGATTTTTTATAGCTTCAAAAATCGCACACAGCCGTCAAAGCTCTGCCCTTTTTTTCTTAATATAAATATCCTCACAATCTCTCAAAAGACTCAAAACGCCTCTCTTCTTCCTCCATCCTACGAGAATTCCCCTTCTTTTCTCTCCAAATCTACAAATACCCAGATTTCATTTCTTCCTTTTTCTTTACTTTCTTCGAATCAAAATCCTTGTTCTTTCAGAATTATTGTGAATGGTGGAAAGAGTTGGGATCAGCAGTAATTTCATGCTCTCCCTTTGTACGTCAAGGGCGAGCACTCTCTTCTCTGTTTCTGCAATCTCTGTTTTCGCTTTCGGTTCTTGCAAAGCTGGCTGGTATTTCCGCTGCCTTGGTCTTGACCCATAAACCCCTTTTAGTCTCCGACGATCACCCTCATTTCGTTTGAATCTCAGAAAAACAAAATAAACTCGTTCTTTTTTCAAATCTCGGTTTTTGGTGAAATATCCGCTCGTTTGATTGTTTTATTTTGGAACTTTTTGTTTGTTGAAAAAAATGGTGCTTTACAAGCAGAAGAAGACTCAGGGTCCTAAGGGTGTCAGGATCTTGGTTAGCATCACTGTTTTGGGTAGTGCTGGACCGATCCGTTTCGTTGTTAACGAAGAAGAACTCGTTTCTTCCGTTATCGATACTGCTCTGAAAGCCTATGCTCGTGAGGGTCGGCGCCCGGTTCTCGGATCTGGTATCGACGATTTCTTCCTTTATTGCCCCAGTGCTGGCTCAGATGGTAAGTCTGCTGAATGAAAGTTTCCCAGGATTTGTTTTAATTAATAAAAATATGTTCTTGAAAATCTCGTTGGGTCATTTTATGTTTTGTGTGTTTGTTTGTGTTCTGATTGCAGCACTGAATCCATGGGAGACAATTGGATCACTAGGGGCACGTAATTTCATGTTGTGCAAGAAGCTAAGAAGTGAGAAAATGGAAGATGATGGGAAGCCAGCAGAAGCGACTACCAGGAAAGGAAACGGGAATTGGAAGGCATGGATCAACAAGTCCCTCAATCTTAAGATTTCTTCCCAGTATTAGTTGATTCCCAGTCCCTTATGATCCTTGTTACAATATTGCTTATGTTTTTACCTTATATTTCTCGTTCAAGTGAGAAAATACCTGGAATGTTTTTACCTTAATAAGAATTTACATATATTTGTTCTCAGTTTCCAATCTTTTGTTCTTTGAAAATTGTTACATTCGTAATGGATGTTATCTGAGCAATGCTGTGCTTGGGAATTGAATCTTGTTAGGTGGTTTTCTTGCCAAATTCAAACCAATTTTGGATTTTTACTGGTCTCCAGGGTTAATAGTGGACCATTTAGGAGGCTGATTCATAGATACATTTTTGACAAATAAGATGTTTGGTGAACTAAGTGCGAGGTAATGGTTTGACTAAACCCTGTTTCCTTGTACAAAACTTGACATGCTACTGTTGTTGTCCACATGGATCAGATTGTAATCCAAAATTGAATTCAAATGTGGTTGTATGATACAAATGTGTATTTCATATATCCAAAATTACAATAAAAGTTCACAACTTAATAAACAAACACCTAAATTTAGACATAATCCTAGTAAACAAAACTAAAGTCTCGAGATCAAAAGAGGATCATACAAGGAAAAAGTAAGAACCTAACCCAAAGACTTGAAATAAAAGAAGGATACAAACATCACTAAAATTGACAACCACATATCCAAATCCAGTTCGAGGGTCCGAGAAAGAGAGATTAACAGCATAGTGTAAAAAAGACAGAGAAAAATGTACCAAAAGTAGAGTAAAATCGTGCCACAATAGTAGAATAATTTATTAAAAATTAAAAAACAAAACAAACGAAACATAGATTCGACAACCAATATTAAAATTGGTGCCGACGCTAGTGTTTAAAGGGGGAAAAAACAAAAGTGAACGGCTCTATAATTGTGAGAAAAAAAATTAAATTTTCATGTCTTGTATAGACTTTTTAGGGTCAATTTTCATATTGTATATGTTTTGGTATGCGTTGGGGACAAATGTTTTAAGAAAATTATTCCCTATGAGTCACAATTGAATATTGATTTTGTTGATTATGGCATCGGCATCCGGTGGTAGTCTTCCACTTTGAACATATGATTTATGAGTTCACCTATTTTGACTTGTACAATGGATTTGTTGATTGCCATTTGCCAATATTTGAAACTGTTTTAAGGATGGTCTGTGTTAGTCTGCTTGTCGGGTTCTTAATCAATATTAGTTTTCTGATTTAAATTCTTTTTGTTTGGTTTTGTCCAATGTTTTAATTTAATATCAAATATATTCCTCAATCAAATCTGAAAATATTCCAGTTATCAATTGTTTATTTTGATATTGTATTGATTATTTGATCTGATAGTGACTTAGATAATAAAATTATAGCTTTATTTGTGCATTATATTAATGATTCTGATTATATAGATACACAATTATAATTCTAAAAAAAAATAAAAACTTATTACAAAACCACAGAACTTATGTGAGATATTAAAAAAAATGGGAATTTTACCTAAATATTATATTTGGAATTTTTTATTCCAACAATACAGATTGCATCACATTATTTCTAAGAAAAGAGATGATTACCGTGCAAAAAGTGAAAACAAATAAATTACACCCTGTTTTTGAACAATAACTTTGGGTATCGGGTACTGTTCAAAAACGGATTACCCACCCTCAGTTTTTCAATATGGCCACATGCCACGTGGCGTCTTTTGGGGATGGTATTACTGCTCAAAGACGAGTTGACCACCCTCTGTCTATGAACAGTGCGACGACAAAGGCTGCAAGGGCGCAGAGGGTTGCAAGGCACGGGCTGAGTGATTTTTTGGCTTTTAGAATTTTTTTTAATTGGATGGATGAGAGGTGGATATTTTGTGGTTAAAATTGAAAGGGGTTGGGGATAAATAGGTGTTGTGTTGAAGATAGAAGATAGAAGATAGAGGAGGAAGAGGAAGAGGAAGAGGAAGATGAAGATGAAGATAGTGAAGAAATTTTGTAAGTGTGTATATTTTATTTGAGAAAAATATGTTAAATTAATATTTTGATTTCTAATGTAATGTATGTAATTTATTGTAGTTACGAATTTTTTTAATTTTTTGAGTTTAATTTTTTTAATTTTATATTTGTTAGAATTTTGAAGTTGGTTGTTGAAATTTTGAAATTTTTGTGTTAAATAGGTTGTTGAGGAGAAAAACTTTTGTGAAGAGTTTTGAGAAAGAAATATTTGAAATATTTTAAGAAATATAGTAAGTATGACAAAATTTTAATTTGGTGGTTGAATTTTTTAAATTTGTGAAGAGATTAAGTTGTTGTTGTTTTTAATTTTGAAGTTGATATTTAAAATTTTTTATGTATGAATATTTATATTGTTGTTAATTTTATGTTAGATTTTATAATATTAATGTTTAAAATGTTGATATTTGGAATATATTGAGAGTAAAATGAGTATATTTGAAGTTGAATAAAAAATTAGTAGTAGTAGTAGTAAAAAAATTTAAAATTTATTTATAATTTTAAAAAAAATAACTTAAGGATTGGCATAGTAAAAAAATAGTAACGTTTTTTAATTTAGGAGTTATTAGTTAAAAATTTTAAATAAATTAACTTAGGTCAGGAGTTTGTTTAGGGTAAAAAAAATATTAATGTTTTAATCTATGAGCTTTTTTAAAATTTTATGTAGATACCGATTGTAATTAGGGTATTTATTATAAGTAGATTAGTGACTAATTTGTAAAAATCTTAAAATTGAAGGTTATGAAGCGAAAGTAGTTTTGGAGTATATTGGGAGGAGTTTTCGAGTTGAATCAAAAAATTAGTAAATTAATTATGTTTTCATAATAATCTTAAAGTTGGTTTGTTTGATAGTTATATTAGCAGTACTACTAGTAAAAAAACATTTTTTTAAATTTTATTAGTTTAAAAAAATTAACTTAAGAGTTGGCCTAGTAAAAAATATTAA
Organism: Hibiscus trionum; assembly: GCA_030270665.1. Lineage (NCBI taxonomy): Eukaryota > Viridiplantae > Streptophyta > Magnoliopsida > Malvales > Malvaceae > Hibiscus > Hibiscus trionum. Next base: position 1,885,178 of record BSYR01000056.1, on the reverse strand, counting down.
TGTTTTGTTAATTTAGGGGATAAGAGCTATTAGTAATAGGATTAATATCCTATACACTGGCGGTGAAAACTGAAAGTTTCCACAAGCGCCTTAGTTCTAGGGTATATGATGTTAATTTAGGGTATATGGTTTAGAGGTTTAGGTGTAGGGGTCTAGAATTTAGGGATAATTGTTTCAATTTAAGGTTTATTGTTATAATTTAGAGTTTATAGGTTAGGGTTTAGTTTTTAGGGTAATATGGTGAGGATTTAGGTTTTAACCTATAAACCATAAATTATAACCCTAAACCTTAAATTGAGACAACTATCCCTAAATTCTACCCCTGCACCTAAACTCTAAACTAACTCCCTATACCCTAAAACTAAGGCGCTTGTGGAAACTTTCAGTTTCCACCGCCTGTGTATAGAATGTTTATCCTTAATAATATAGTAGTAAAAAAAAATTTAAATTTTATTTGTAATTTCGAAACAAAATTAACTTAAGAGTTGTCATAGTAAAAAATATTAATATTTTTTAATTTAGGAGCTTTTTAAAAATTTTATGTAAACACCGATTTTAATTAGGGTATTTAGTATAGGTAGATTAGTGACTAGTTTGTAAAAATCTAAAAAATTGAAGTTTATGAAGCGAAAGTTATTAATTAATTTTGTAAAAGTTATTTTATTTAGGAGTGAGTTGTAGTAGTTTTTTAAAAATTAGAATTATAGTAATTTTTTAATTCATAGAATTTTAAAAAATTGAGTCTCAGGTTGTAATATATTCATACTTATCATGTAGGATGACAAAGCAAGCTTCTCCATTGAGATTCCAGAATCAACACTTTAGTAGTTTGCTGGTTCATGAGATGATATAATTTTGTTAATAATTGATTTATTAGAAATTCAATTCAATTATGTTAATAATATTATTTGGTTTAGTTTATCCATCTATTTATTGATGTGTTAATTACAGGATTTTGAGGATACATTTAGACATCACCTAAACATGGTAAAAAATTCTCCGCACGATCTAATCAGTGAATGGTTGCAATAGTCTGGATTTTTTTATGCGACATTCCTTCGAGGTTACAAGTTGGTGCATGTGTTGATTGCTGCACTAATTGAGCGTTGGAGGCCGAAAACCCACACGTTCCATATGTCGTATGGGGAATGCACGATCACACTTGAAGATGTGGTCATGCTTATTGGGGTACCGGTAAACGGGGCACCGTTGATCGGGGCCCATCTCTCTCTCGATGTTGTTAGCCCAACTCCAAACACGCTCGCCATATTTCATTAAACCCGCCATCTTCCTTTCAAATTATGGCCGTAGTAATTGATACCCTGTGCCATAATATTTGTTTGACTTAGCATCAACATAAATCAAAACACATCACTGCATACAGATATATAACATAATTTGAAAGAATGACACTTACACATGCTAATAATCTAATTGCGAAGGTACTGATTTTTGAACCTTTCAACGACATTCTTTCCGATGTGACGAACACAATATGCATGTTATGCATGGGGAGGTGTCCAACAACTTCCCTCTCAATGAATTGTTGCTTTGATACCCATTCCTCGATTAGAGATAATACAAACCCCGTCTTTTCAGACCACATGTTCACACAAATTTGTCAAAAAGAAATCCCAAGCTTCAGCAGTTTTTCCCTCAACAATTGCGAATGCAATCGGAATGACATTGCTCTCACCATCTTGCATAACGACAACCAACAGTATGTGAGAGTATTTCTCGTAAAGTCACGTTCCATCCACTTGGATCATACGCTTACAATACGGAAAGTCGTCAATGCATGGCTTGAAAGCCCAGAACAGTCGATGGAAAAATTTATACCCTTGAAGCAATTGCCCTTTTCGGTCGTACACATCATTTGTTTGATACCTGACTATGGTGCCTAGGATGAACTGTGTCATTGCCATCAATAACGCTAGTAGCACATTATACGATCTGTCGTAATCACCGTACACTGAATGCAATGCCTTATCCCTTGCACGCCACCCCTTCTTGTATTGTATTTGATATTGAAATAGTTGTGCAACAATTGCTTGAATGGTTGAAACTAGAACCCTTGGATTTGCTTCGACCAACTTTATCACGTGATAGCTTATTACGCTAGAGTCCAATTTGTTGTGGTCCTCGTCGATGGCTGTTCTTAAACATGTGTGATCGTCATTGTACTTCGTGACATCCCAACGACCACTCTTCTTAAGCTTCGTTACACGAATCTTCTAGTTGCACCCTGCTTCGTACTTCACACACTTCACAAGGAAAGTTTTCGTGTTGGATTCTGCAACCGCATAATCTACATGTTTTCTGATGTTATACTCTTTAATTGCCAATATGTAACGCCCGAGGGTTGGGCCCGAGAGATATCCGGGTTTGGTTAAACCGGTTCGGGTTAATCTAATTGAAAGAAAACAGTTTTAATGGACTAAAAGGGTTTTTATCTAATAAGGGAAAAATGTGAATTTTGAATAAAAAGAAAAGAAGAAAAGGTTTTGAAAAGCTATCATCTTCTCCAAAATCTCCTTTTTCGTGTAAAACCCCTCCTAAACCCTATTTCACTATTCCATTGCTCCTAACTCTCCATCCAAGCAAGAATTTTCAAGGTAATTTCTTCATTTCTTAGATTTTTACATATTTGACTTGTACTCATTGAAAACTTTCCTTTAAACCCATTAAAATGCATTTTTGGTTTTGGGTTGGAGAAATGAGTATTTTTCATGGGATTTCTGTTTGGGTATTTTGATGTCATGTCTAAGGGTGTTTTTAATCTTGTTTTGGTGTCTTAAAAATGCTAAAATAGTGGCTAATAGTAGGAAACCCGAAATGGGTCTAAAAATAGGATTTTGGGTTGAAAAGGTAGAGTTTTTTGCTTGGTTTTTTGTTGAAATCGTGGTTGATGGTTCCTTTGCTGTTGGGGGATGTTTTTAGACGATATTTGGTGTGTTTTGATGTTTGGAATTGATGTGTTATTGCTGGGCTCTGCTTAAGAACGAATTTGATGATATTTTGGTGGATTTCAGCTTTGAATCGTTGAGAGAATGTTGTAGATTTGTGAACTGATGTTTGACAGTGGATTTATAGAAGAGTAGGGGAGTAATACTTTGTTTTTGGTTGATTAGAAATATGAGAAATCAATTTGGGAGTTCCGGACGAGAATCCATAAAGTTGCGGAAGCTTGAAGGAGGATCATTAGCGTGTTTAGGTTTTGAGCTGGTGAGTGGTAACGTTTGAAGCTTTAAAATGATTCAAAGAGGTTTTCTTGGGGTTTTGGGTGGAGCCTTAAGGGCTAAACTAAACCCAAGTGTAAGTTTATTTAATTTGTCTTGTTTCGTTAATTGTTGGTGTGTGCGGGTATTCATGTTGTTGTGTGAAATGTGGATTGCTTTTACTCAAAGTTTTAATGTTGTTTTGTAGTCGTAATTGATGTCAAGCCTCACGTGATGGTTAGTCGTTGTGTACGGTGATGTGTAATCCCACCGGTAGTGACTAGTAGATGAGTACGGTGATGTGTAGTCCCACCGGAAAAATGCTAGTTGTTGTGTACGGTGATGTGTAGTCCCACTAGGGATGGTTGTGCATGTGCAAACCATGTTTCGTTTATATTTCCATTTCATCGCATCTCTTCTTAAGTGGTTTTGTTTTAAAACTAAGATATATGTTTTAAACTACATTGTTTTTGTGTTTTAGAGCTCCGCTCACTAAGCTTTTAAGCTTATGCTCTCTTTTTCCAACAATGCAGATCGTTTGTAGCTTCGGAGGCAAGCGGGGCAAGGGAGGAGTTCTCGAAGTCCTTGGCTAGCTCAAAGTATGGTTTTAGTAGTTGTAATAACACTTAGGCAATGGGAATGTCAGGCTTGTTGTTAGCGAGTTGGTGTTCAAACTCATATGTTTGGCTTTTGTGAATGTTGCTAGCATATTTTAAATGTTGATACCATGATATGTTGAGGCTTGTTATGGCTTTGGGATGATTACTTTGTGTTTTGACTTGTTGGTGATTTTAAACTAAAGTGTTCTTATGAGCCTTTGGGTTTGAGATCCCTTTTTGTGTGTATGCATGTTTGAAGCTGTCTTTAGGGTGTTTTCCTCTAGATTGATTGTTAAATAAGTTGCCACGTGGTTTGAGATGTTTCAGGGTAAGTTTGGGAACGTTTGGAGATGCTGAAATGCATTTTCGAGCCAAACTGTATCCAGACGTTTCGGAACGCCTGATATGGTTTCGGAACGGCCAAGCCTCAGAGGCACTCGTATCGGAACGAGAGTGGTGTCGTTTCGGTACGATTTTCCACTGGAGGCTCCCGTTTCAAAACCATATGGGTCCGTTTCGGTACGTTTGGCCACTGAAGGCTCTTGTTCTGGAACCATGTGGGACCGTTCCGGAATGGTTTGAAGTTACTTTTTTAATGAAGCCCGCGTTTCGGAACATGCAGGCCTGTTACGAAACGTAGGTAGTTAAAACGGTTAAAAGGCATTTTCGAGGGTTTCCAAATGTTACGTTTTAGTCCCTAATGCTCGTATGCTTCATAAATGAGTTTATATGTGTCCTTTGTGATGGTTTTGCCTCGTATGCATGAAACTTGACTAATAAACTGCTTGGTAAGTTTAAATTACTATATACCCTCTGCTTCGTTTGTATCCGTGATTGTCCTTCCGCGGTTTGCCATCTCACATAGGTTTAAACATGGTATATAGACAAGATTAATAAAATGAAAAAATAGGGTTGCTAATCGGAGTGAGACCTTAGCGGGTTTCACTTCGGTTTCCTCGTGTAACCCGTTCGCTTCAAATGTAACCCCCTCGTCCCGACCTAGCCAACAGATCGAAGCGAACGGGTTACACGGGGAAAACTGAAGCGAAACCCGCTAAGGTCTCACTTCGATTAGCAACCCATTCGCTTCGGTCTGTTGGCTAGGCCGGGACGAGGGGTTACATTTGGTGGTATCATAGCCTCAGTTACGAGGTCTCTTGGGAAGGTAAGTTAGGTAAGTTGATTTGTATGGTTTGTTTGCCATTGCACGGTGTGTGGAAGCATGTTTTCTCGTCTTTGTTGCTGGTTGAAGTTTAGTCGAGTGTTACCATTACTAGGTGTTGTTATTGGAAAATGGTTTTGGTTTAAAGAGCTTGAGAACTTGGATCCTTTCCCTTGCTAACCTAATGTTTTCTTGCGTGTGTTGTGTTTGTTGTTTTAGATTTTATCTTCATTATGGTGAGACCGAGAGGACGACCTAGAGCGGGTGACCAGGCACCCGGGGATGTGCCTCATGCTCCTCCGGCCTTCGATGGTAATGGGGTTGATATCGGAGGTAATGTGCCTCAAGCCGGTGCGACTGTTGGAGGTGATGGTAATGGACCTCAGGCCGGTGTAAATGTTGGGGGTAACGGAGCTCAGGTTGGTCAGGGCTAGGCAGGTGCGGACATGACTCATTTGATTTAGACTATAGCCGGGGCTTTTCAGACAGCTTTGGCTGATATACATGCTGCAGCACCACCTCAGGGTGCGGGGACATGTTTACCCCTTGAGAGGCTTCGTAGCTTGGGTGGAGTTGAGTTCCGTGGTTCGACTCCCGAGGGTTCAGAGGCTTGGCTCGAGAGTACTACACGAATCTTAGGCTGGATGGAGTGCTCAGACAATCGTAAGTTGGGTTGTGTCGTCTCCTTGCTTCAGGGAGATGCATATGCTTGGTGGACTACCGTTACTTCGGGTAGGGCAGAAGCGGATGTCACTTGGGAATTCTTCAGAACAACCTTCGATATCAGGATGAAAAGAAGAAAGAATTTATGGCCTTGGTTCAGGGTAGTAAGACGGTGTCAGAGTATGAGGTTCAGTTCGTGAGGTTGAGCTAGTATGCACCCGAGTTGGTTTACATTGAGAGGGAACGGTGTAAGCGTTTTTGTTATGGTTTAACTAGGGATGTGAAGACTTATATGCTTGCTTCTGATTACACCGATTTTGATGTTTTGGTCTCTAGGGCCAAAGATATTGAGCAGAACTTAGGCTCGAGTACTCGTGCTAGTGGGTATGATTCCGGGAAGAGACACACGTATTGGGATAGAGATCATGCCAAGAGGCACAAAGATAGAAGGTATCAGCCCAATTCGAGACATATGGGCGGTAATCATGGACGGGGCCATCAGAGTCAGGGAGCTATTGTTCACACTCTTGAGTGCACTAGATGCAGGAGACGCCATCCGGGCGAGTGTATTGGTACCTTTGGGGTATGTTGGAACTGTGGTTACCGAGATCATTTGAGGCGTAACTATCCACACCCGGCTAGGGGCGGATCGGCTCCAGTTAGAGGGTTCGAGCATTAGGGAGGCCGTGGGCGCGGTCGAGGTAATTTTCAGCTGAAGAACGATGGTTAGAGGAACTTAGCTCATGTGGTGGCAGTACAGCCCGAGGGTGGAGGACCAGCTAGGGTGTATGCCCAGCGAGAGGCTGGGAATGACACGGATGTCATCGCAGGTAATTTCTCGTTACAGTCTTTGACTTTTCTTTTTTTGATAGATTCGAGTTTGACACATTCGTACATTTTGGGTGAACATGCAAGGTCTCTAAGTTTACTGTACGAGTGGTTAGAAGTAGGTGTGAATGTCACAAGTTCATTCGGTGAGACCGTGGTAGTTAGAAAGATGTATAGGAGGTGTCCTTTGATGATTCAGGGCCATATGTTTCTGGTTGACATGATGGAAATTCTGTTCTATGGTTTTGATGTGATTTTGGGCATGGATTGGCTTGTAGAGCATAGAGTTAGGGTATACTTTGAGGCCAAGAGAGTCTCCTTGAGGCTTACGGATGATTTTAAAGTTGTAGTGGTTGGCGAGAACATTAAGTTCTTGTCTAATGTTGTTTCTGCTTTAGAAGCTCAGAGATTGATGAATTCGGGTTGTCTAGCGTATTTGGCTTATGTAATGAATCCGAATATGAGTGAGGTTACACCGCAAGACATCAAAAAAGTTTGTGATTTTCCGAGTGTTTTTCTGGAAGAGTTGTCGGGTTTGCCTCTAGATAGGGAAGTTGAGTTTGCTATTGAGACGTATTCCGATTCTGTACCCGTGTCTATTGCTCCGTTACTCCGTATATAATGGCACCAAAAGAGTTGAAAGAGTTGAAGACACAACTTCAGGAACTGTCAGATAGAGGTTTCATTAGGCCTAGTATTTCTCCGTAGGGGTGCTCCGGTCTTGTTTGTGAAGAAAAAGGACAGCAGTATATGGATGTGTATAGACTATAGGCAGTTGAACAACGTAATAGTGAAGAACAAGTACCCTTTGCCTCAGATAGATGACTTGCTTGATCAGTTGAGAGGTGCTTCAGTGTTTTTGAAGATTGATTTGAGATCCGATTACTATCAGTTGAAGGTAAAGGATGTGGACATACTGAAGACAACCTTTCGTACACGTTATGGGCACTATGAGTTCTTGGTAATGCCTTTCGGGTTGACTAATGCTCCAACTACATTTATAGATATGATGAATCGAGTGTTCCACGAGTTTTTGGATAGGTTTGTGGTAGTGTTCATAGATGATATCTTAGTGTACTCTAGGACCGAGGAAGAGCATGATGAGCATTTGCGACTAGTGCTTCAGACTTTGCTTGAAAATCAGTTGTATGCCAAGTTGAGTAAGTGCAAATTTTGGATTAAAGAGGTAGTCTTCTTAGGTCATGTGATCTCAGCCAACGGAATTAGTGTGGAGCCCAAGAATATAGAAGCCATAGTGAATTGGAAGCAACCGAAGTCAGTGACCGAAATCCATAGTTACCTAGGCTTGGCAGGGTACTACCGAAGATTTGTCGAAGTATTTTCGAAGATCGCAGAACCCTTGACTAAACTGTTAAAGAAGAGCATTCCGTATGAGTGGTCAGATGTAAGGCATCAAGCGTTTGAGAAGTTGAAGAAAGCTTTGACCGAAGCTCCTATTTTGATTCAGCCTGAATCGGGGAAAGAGTTTGTGATTTACAGTGATGCATCGTATGTAGGTTTAGGTTGTGTGCTTATGCAAGAGGGTAAGGTTGTAGCTTATGTTTCGAGACAGTTGAAAGTTCACGAGAAGAACTACCCCACTCATAACATAGAGTTAGCCGCAGTAGTGTTCGATTTGAAGATTTGGAGACACCACCTTTATGGTGAGAAGTGCACAGTTTATACCGACCATAAGAGTTTGAAAATACTTGATGACTCCGCGAGAGTTGAACCTTAGACAACTTAGGTGGATAAAGCTTCTTAAGGACTATGACCTTACGATAGAGTACCATCCGGGTAAGGCAAACGTAGTGGTCGATGCTTTGAGTAGAAAAGTGGCAGTTGAATTGCGAGCCATGTTTGTGAGATTGAGTGTGTCACGAGATGGTGGTTTGATAGCCGAGCTACAAGTTAAACCTTTTTTGGTTCAGTTGATTCGAGAGAAACAGTTGCAAGATGAGTCTTTGGCACCTCACGTGCAAGATATAGCCGAAGGTAGGCTTACAAATTTCTACTTTGGCAAGAATGGGATCCTATGTTTCAAGGATAAGATAGTAGTTCCAGATGATGCCGAGTTAAGGTGTACCATCTTGAAGGAAGCCCATAATAGTCATTTTGCTATGCATCCGGGTAGTACGAAGATGTATCGTGGGTTAAAAGAAGAGTACTACTAGATTGGGTTGAAGAAAGATGTGGCCGAGTTTGTGAGTAGGTGTATGGTTTGTCATCGAGTTAAGGACGAGCATCAGTTTCCTTCAAGTTTGTTACAGCCGTTGAAGATTCCAGAATGGAAGTGGGAACGTATTACTATGGACTTTGTGTCGGGTTTACCGTTGACTCATTCGAAGAAGAATTCAGTGTGGGTGATAGTCGACAGATTCACTAAGTGTGCCCATTTCATACCAGTTCATACTACCTACACCTTAGATAAGTTGGCTGATCTGTACATCAGTGAGATAGTGAGATTGCATGGGGTACCGAAATCGATTTTATCAGACCGAGATCCGAGGTTTACAGCTAGATTTTGGGAGTGTTTGCATCGTGTGCCTTGGGTACTTGGTTGAACTTCAGTACTTCGTATCACCCGCAGTCAGATGGTCAGTTAGAGAGAGTTATTCAGGTGTTGGAGGACATGTTGAGGTGTTGCATCATCGACTTTCAGGGTTCTTGGGAGAAACACCTACCGTTAGTAGAGTCTGCATACAATAACAATTATCAGACTAATATTCAGATGGCACCGTATGGTAGGAGGTGTAGAACACTTATCTGTTGGGTCGAGGCCGGAAAAAAGCTTGTACCGATGCCAGACTTGCTTAAGAACCCTACCGAGAAGGTAAAACTGATCTGTGATCGCTTGAAAGCAGCTTCAGACCGACATAAATCGTATGCCGATTTGAAAAGAAAGCAGATAAAGTATGTTGTGGGCGACAAAGTGTTTTTGGAAGTCTCACCTTGGAAGAAGGTGATGAGGTTTGATAGGAAAGGTAAGTTGAGCCCGAGATTCATTGGTCCTTACGAGGTAGTTGAGAGGATTGGTCTTGTTGCTTATAGATTGAGACCTCCGACAGAGTTAGAGAAGATTCACAATGTGTTCCACGTTTCGATGCTCCGAAAGTATAGATCGGATCTGTCTCATGTAATGCTAGTGGAAGAGATCGAATTGAACCCAGACCTGTCGTATGATGAAGAGCCGATTGAAATTCTTGCTACGGATAGCAAAGTGTTGCGTGAGAGATCTATCGAGTTAGTCAAAGTTTTGTGGAGACATCGTGGTGTGGAAGAGGCTACTTGGGAGAGGAAGGAAGACATGGAGAAACCATTTCCGTACCTTTTTCCGTCAGGTAATTTTAGGGACGAAATTCCTTAAGTGGGGGAGAGTTGTAACGCCTGGGATTGGGGCCTAGGAGATAATCAGGTTTGGTTAAACCGGTTCGGGTTAATTTAATTGAAAGAAAACATTTTTAATGGACTAAAAGGGTTTTTATTGAATAAGGGCAAAATGGGAATTTTGAATAAAAAGAAATGAAGAAAAGGTTTTGAAAAGCTATCATCTTCTCCAAAATCCCCTTTTTCATGTAAAATCCATCCTAAACCCTATTTCACTATTCCATTGCTCCTAACTCTCCATCCAAGCTAGATTTTTCAAGGTAATTTCTTCCTTGCTTAGATTTTTACATATTTGACTTGAACTCATTGAAAACTTTCCTTTAAACCCATTAAAATGTATTTTTGGTTTTGGGTTGGAGAAATGAGTATTTTTCATGGGATTTTCGTTTAGGTCTTTTAATGTCATGTCTAAGGGTGTTTTTAATATTGTTTTGGTATCTTAAAAATGCTAAAATAGTGGCTAATAGTAGGAAACCTGAAATTGGTCTAAAAATGGGATTTTTGGGTTGAAAAGGTAGAGTTTTTGGCTTGGTTTTGGGTTGAAACCGTGGCTGATGGTTCCTTTGTTGTTGGGGGATGTTTTAGACGATATTTGGTGTGTTTTGATGTTTGGAATTAATGGGTTGTTGATGGGCTCTGCTTAAGAATGGATTTGATGATATTTTGGTGGATTTTCGATTTTGAATCGTTGAGAGAATGTTGTAGCTTTGTGAACTGATGTTTGACAGTGAATTTATGGAAGAGTAGGGGAGTAATACTTTTTTTTGGTTGATTAGAAACAATGAAAATCAATTTGGGAGTTCCAAATGAGAATCCGTGAAGTTGCGGAAGCTTGAAGGATGATCGTTAGCGTGTTTGGGTTTTGAGCTGGTGAGTGGTAATATTTGAAGCTTTAAAATGATTCAAAGAGGTTTTCTTGGGGGTTTGGGTGGATCCTTAAGGGCTAACCTAAACCTAAGTGTAAGTTTGTTTAATTTGCCTTGTTTCGTTAATTGTTGGTGTGTGCAGATATTCGTGTTGTTGTGTGAAATGTGGATTGCTTTTACTCAAAGTTTTAATGTTGTTTTGTAGTCGTAGTTGATGTCAAGCCTCACGTGATGGTTAGTCGTTGTGTACGGTGATGTGTAATCCCACCGGTAGTGACTAGTAGATGAGTACGGTGATGTGTAGTCCCACCGGAAAAATGCTAGTTGTTGTGTACGATGATGTGTAGTCCCACTAGGGATGGTTGTGCATGTGCAAACCATGTTTCGTCTATATTTCCATTTCATCGCATCTCTTCTTAAGTGGTTTTGTTTTAAAACTAAGATATATGTTTTAAACTGCATTGTTTTTGTGTTTTAGAGCTCCGCTCACTAAGCTTTTAAGCTTAAGCTCTCTTTTTCCAACAATATAGATCGTTAGTAGCTTCGGAGGCAAGCGGGGCAATGGAGGATTTCTCGGAGTCCTTGGCTAGCTCAATATATGGTTTTAGTAGTTGTAATAACACTTAGGTAACGGGAATGCCAAGCTTGTTGTTAGGGAGTTGGTGTTCAAACTCATATGTTTGGCTTTTGTGAATGTTGCTAGCATGTTTTAAATGTTGATACAATGATATGTTTAGGCCTTTTATGGCTTTGGGATGATTACTTTGTGTTTTGACTTGTTGGTGATTTTAAACTAAAGTGCTCTTATGAGCCTTTGGGTTTGAGATCCCTTTTTGTGTGTATGCATGTTTGAAGCTTTCTTTAGGGTGTTTTGCCTCTAGATTGTTTGTTAAATAAGTTTCCATGTGGTTTGAGATGTTTCGGGGTAAGTTTGGGAACGTTTGGAGATGCCGAAATGCATTTTCGGGCCAAACTGTATCCAGGCGTTTCGGAACGTCTGATATGGTTTTGAAACGGCCAAGCTTCAGGGGCACCCGTATCAGAACGGGGGTGGTGTCGTTTCGGTACGATTTGCCCTGGAGGCTCCCATTATGGAACCATGTGGGGTCGTTTCGGTACGTTTGGCCACTGGAGACTCCTGTTCCGGAACCATGTGTGACCGTTCCAGAACGGCTTGGAGTTACTTTTTGAATGAAGCTCTCATTCCAAAACGGGCATGCTTGTTTCGAAACGCAGGTAGTTAAAACGGTTAAAATGCATCTTCGAGGGTTTCCAAATGTTACGTTTTAGTCCCTAATGTTTGTATGCTTCCTAAATGAGTTTATATGTGTCCTTTGTGATGGTTTTGCCTCGTGTGCATGAAACTTGACTAATAAATTGCTTGGTAAGTTTAAATTACCGTTTACCCTCTACTTGGTTCGTATCCGTGATTTTCCTTCTGCGGTTTTCTATCTCACATAGGTTTAAACATGGCATATAGACAAGATTAATAAAATGAAAAAATAGGGTTGCTAATCGGAGTGAGACCTTAGCGGGTTTCGCTTCGGTTTTCCCCGTGTAACCCGTTCGCTTCGGTCTATTGGCTAGGCCGGGACGAGGGGGTTACACAATATAGCTTCATCATTTGCCTTAAATTCCATCCCCTCAAACAAGTTTCCATTCTGAATCAAACTTAGTTGGGGCATATCTGGAAATTGTGGCGCCCTCATTGCATCGAAATCCACCAAGTGCATATGAGCATGAGCTTTTTCATAATGTAATGTCGTCCCCGGTCGGAAAAAATTCTCCAACACCAAAGTTAGGGGCTTGACCAACGTTATTCGGGAACAAATCAAGATCCTCAATATCTTCATCTTCGTTGAAATCTTCTAATGATTCTTCCCATCGGTCACGTCCAAGTGCAATATTAGCATCAACAGTCGGTCCGTACTATAGAGCATATGTTGACGACCCACCTTCATGAAATCCACTAGATGTCTTTGTTGCCAACATTGCAACAAAACTACCTCCAGACATATCAATTTCGTTACCGACACTCATTTGACTAGATTCCCCGGTTGCGTTTCTAGAGGGGCCGGGAATATCAAGCATCTCAGCAAACAACACGACATTTCGAATTGCCATTGACTCATGCTCTGCGATCATAACTTCCAAATCTTCATTATCTTCAAGAGCAATCGCGGAATATATGACTGGATTCGAACATGCCATCCACCGGTAACGCAAACTATGAATCGGAGCTCCAATTTTCTTCGATATCTCCTCTTTCAATACTCGAAGTGTGATTACTTTGTTAATTCTCGTCTTCGTAGGCATCTCCGAATGAAATACGATACCAACATCAGATTTTACCATTTGTCCATTGTAATGGACAGTCACAAAACATCTGTTGTTGCTCATTTTCTCTGCATATTCGAAAAAAAAATTTACAATTAATTTTCAAATAACATCAAAATTATACAGATAAAAAAATAATATTTCAAAACAACTTACATTTTTTTCTTCCATCTTTCTTCTTCTTCTTCTACTTCTTCTTCTCTCTCTTTACTCAAATTTCTAGTAAACGATTTTCTATCAAATTACATTCTTCAACACTAACACAACCTATTTAAAAAAAAACCCAACTTGAATATTTCCCTATAATACCCCTACACGAAATTAATATTCACTAACAGATTTCCAATCAAAAAATTACACTACCCCTACATAATTTAAAATTATTATAACAATTAAAAAAATTACTACCCTACACCTGCACCTACACCATTATTATTTCACATCACTGAAACATACACCTGCACCTATATCACATCACTGAAACCCTAGACCTGCACCTACACCACTGTTATTTCACATCACTAAACCCTACACCACTATTATTTCACATCACTTAAACCTGACACCACTATTATTTCACATCACTGAAACTCTACACATGCACCTACACCTGCACATATATCAATTAAAAAAATTATTCTCACCATTCCAATCAAAATCGAATATTTTTTCCAGAAATACTTTTAAATATTTTAGATCAATTTTTTCAGTATACCTCTAAATCATTTTTTATTCAAGATTGAATAGATTTATCATTGTTCCATCCAAATCGAATCTTTTTTAGTCTGAAAAGACTGATCAGAGAATCAATTTTTTTATTCTAAAAACCGTATTAGGAATCAAATATTTCGATCGAATCAAAATTTCCCTCCCGACACTTTAAAATTTATAAATGGAGTATTGAAAATAATTGTTGTTTATTCAAAATTATCAGAATTTTTTTTACTACCTTACACCTGTACCTATACCACTATTATTTCACATCACTAAAACCCTACACCACTATTATTTCACATCACTTAAACCCTACTCCTACACCTACACCTGTTAAAAATATTTTAAATCATTTTTTAAGTATACCTCTAAATCATTTTTTTCCAGATTGAATAGATTTATCATTGTTCCATCCAAATCGAATTTTTTCAGTCTAAAAAGACTGATCAGTAAATCAAATTTTTTCACTCCCTAAACCGTGTTATGAATCAAACATTTTGATCGAATCTAAATCGAATTTTTTATTAGCCTGAAAAGACTGATCACTGAATCAAATACATAACATACTGAAAATTTAAAAACAAAAACATTCAAATACTAACCAAAATTCCTTATAATTCATTACACACAAAATACATAAAAACATAACGATTCGAAACAGATCGGCAGACGATACTTCAAATTGTAACATATTGTCACGATAATTTTAGGACTAAAAGGTTAATCAGAATCACCCATTTAGTCAGAATCGAATCTTTTTTTTCTTAGTATTTCTTTTAAATCTTTTAAATTTTATCGTAAAATAACCATTCAAAATTTTAAAAAAATACATAATTAGTGTAAAATATTTTTTAAAAATAAAATTAAAAATTAAGACTCTAACCTAAAACACTAAATATTAAAATTTAAACTTAATTTTACCCTAAATTTTTAATACGTAAACCCTTAATTTTACCTCTAAATTTAATATTGAAATATTAATTATTTACTGTTCATAGAGGGAAGGAGGGTAACCCGTTTTTGAACAGTGCACGGGCTGCCCAGTGCGTGACACGTGGCTTCGACCAAAATTGAAAATGGGGAGAAAAGCACCCCAATTTTGAACAGTGACACAACCTGAAGAACATTGTTCAAACTCGGGTTGTGCTCAACCAGTCTTCACAATTTCAACAGTGTTCATCCCTATTTCCGTCCATAATGTGAGGGATCCCTATTTTTTGAATAAAAAATTTCAAAAATAACATAAAAGTAAAAATTCTTAAAAAAACTTATCTTAATTAATAATCATATTTGAAAGCTTAATTCTCGTCTTAAATATAAAACAACTTTAAAATTTCGTTAGTGTATGTCCAATGTGAACTAACAAAACAAAAAACTAATCATTACTCATTTAAATGAATACCTCGAAAAAAAACCATTACTCTTGATTTATTTTGATTTTGATATAATTAATATTCCTCGGCATGGGTAGAGTTTTAGATTTAGACATTTCAACTATAGCTGATGTTTTTCTCAGACGGAATAAAATCCCTTTGTCAAAGAAAAAAATGAGAATAAAATCCATCCAATAAAATAAAAGGGTTAACTATATTATTGCCACTGAACTAATTGAGGATTTTTATTTTGACCACCGAACTAACGAACTCGTCAATCAGATCACCGAACTTATAAAATCAACCTATTTTGACCACTGTCGTTAAAAACCTAATGGTGGAGTGACGGAACTGCCATGTGGCAATTAACAAGAAAATTTTAAAATTACACATTTGGTCCCTATTATTCACACATTCTTTCAATTTAGTCTTAATTTTAAATTAATAAAATAATAAATTATTTACCCTCAACATGCATTGGGGTGGATTAAACCTGGGCAATGCTTAGGTAAATGTAGTGGTTTAGCCACGGCACCAAGCACAACTTTGTGCTTTAAATCACCAAATTTAATATATATTTCTTATTGGTTTCTACATTTATAAGCCAAAAGCTCAAACCCTAAACACTAATTTCACATATATAACCCTAAACCTTGAACCCTAAATATTTCAAATTAATTTTACACTATATATTTCAATTTAATTTCACATATATAAACCTTAAACACTAATTTCACGTATATAACTCTAAACACTAATTTCACATATATAACTCTAAACACGAATTTCACATATATACCCTAAATCCTAAATATTTCAAATTAATTTTACATATATAACCATAAACCTTAAACCCTAAATTAGTGTTTAAGGTTATATATGTGAAATTAATTTGAAATATTTAGTGTGAAATTAGTTTGAAATATTTAGGGTTTAGGGTTTATATATGTGAAATTAATTTGAAATATTTAGGGTTTAGGGTTTATATATGTTAAATTAATTTGAAATATTTAGCGTGAAATTAATTTGAAATATTTAGGGTTAGGGTTAAGGTTTAGGGTTTATATATGTGAAATTAATTTGAAATGTTTAGTGTAAAATTAATTTGAAATATTTAGGATTTAGGGTTCTATATGTGAAATTAGTGTTTAGGGTTTGAGTTTTTGGCTTATAAATATAGAAACCAATAAGAGATATATATTAAATTTGGTGATTTAAAGCACAAAGTTGTGCTTAGTGTAGTGGCTAAGCCATTGTCTTTACCAAAGCATTGCTTAGGTTCTATCCACCCCCAACGCATGTTGAGGGATTTTATTTTCCTCCTCCAATCAGGTGGTGACATATAAATAATTAAATTCCTCCAATAAAGTGGTCACCACCTAATTAAATAAATTATTAATTTAAAATTAGGACTAAATTAAAAGAATGTGTAAATAACATGGACCAAATGTGTAATTTTTAAATTTTTCCCGTTAATTGCCACGTGGTAGTTCCGTCACTCCACCGTTAGATTTTTAACGGCAATGGTCAAAATAGGTTGATTTTATAAGTTCGGTGGTCTGATTGACGAGTTCGTTAGTTCGGTGGTCAAAGTAGGAATCCCCAATTAGTTCAGTGGTCATTGGTATAGTTTACCCAAAATAAAATGCATTAATTTTTGGGTAAAGTATACAGCTGGTCACCAAACTTTTAGGGAGCGATCATTATGGTCACTGAACTTTTAAAATTTTTGTTGGGGTCACCCAACTTTTAGTTCACTTTCATTTTAGTCTCTCCTTTTAACTTTCGTTAAAAACGCTGACATGACACGTCATTTCTTTTTCTTTCTTCATTTTCTTCTTCTTTACTTGCTCTGTTTTCCTTCATTTTCTACTTCTTTCATTTTGGTCCTTCACTCATGCTAGGAAATTCTTGAACACAACCTTTCTCTTCTGCTTCTTGTTTATGTTCATCATGTTAACCATTATTGATTAAAATAATAAAAGTTTGTTCCTTTTCACAATGTTGCTTTTATTTTTAGGTGGTTACTGGCATTATTCAGCTGCAAAAGACAAAAATTGACAGCCTACAAAAAAGATTATAATACCTTTGAGAGGACCAAGCTAGAACCGATTAAGAATCAACAGAAAAATGTTGTTAAGACAAATGAACGAGCAAGATCCCACATGTTGGTCTTCTCAATTGATCTAAACTTAAAATAATAATACATTGATGCTGCAATTTCTTGTATGTTTATGGTAATTTTAATACAATTAAATCGATACCGCTGTTGTTAATTGATGTTCTTTTATGTAGCATGCTGATAGTGTAAGTTAGTTACTTAGAGCAAGCTTCAATCTATAACTTGTTCTTCTCTGTTCCCTTAACCCCTCTTTAGTAATATTATTTCAAACCTAGTGAAAATGGCAACACTTTCTTTATTCTATTTTATACTAGTTTGTGTTACTTATAATCTTTGCCCTACCAAATTGGCATTGGCATATTCATTCGTGGTTGCCAGTAAAATCATCATTATTGTCTAATAAAATTTTCATTGTTAGGTAAATAGATTACATTTTGTAATAAATTACTTTTTTATAAACTATAATTTTTGTTTGACAACTCTCTTTTTTTTCCTATGTTCTTTTTAGATCTTTATCGATAAATTTAGGTATAATGCAAAGAGTGTATCGCTTGTTCAATCCAGGATCAACGTCAATTTTAAATATAATTTGGGATGATGTTTTATGTAGTTGTACTTTTATTGGTCAAATTATCTTTATGTATGCACCCAAATTGATTGGCTCCCTTCTGCAGGCATTGGAGCGGATGGTAGGGGTGTTCAAAAATACTAGACCAGCCGACCCGAACCTAAAAATATCAGGTAATTTTAAAAAAAAAAATTACTCGACCCGAGATTTTTTCCAGGTAGCTGGGCTAGATCTGAGTCGAATTTTTTGATAATCAAGTATCCGACCCGATACTTTTAATATATTTTTTAGTTTAAAATTTTATTTTTATTTTAGGTTCCTTAATATGTTTACCTAAAACTAAATTTAAATCTCTAAATTGACCGAAACAATAAGGTAATCGTACAAGTAAAAGTAACAGATAAACTGGACGAGAACGATTACGATTTTTTGGCTAAATAGTTAACTGAAAAAATCGATAAAAAATTTAAAATTAATTTTATAATTATATTAATTTATTGATTATAACTAATATTTGTGTAATTAGCATACTTAGATCATACTTTATAATGATATTAAATTATAATCGTTAGAAAGTTTTATAATAATATTAAATTATTTGTTATTACTAATATTTTTGAATTGCATTTAATTATTAACATGTGTCAAAAATATTTAAAAAACTAATTTTTATTTATTTTATATTCTTACTTTAATTCCTTAATTCTTTTTTATATCCAGGGGAAAGAAAAACCAATTGGAATCCCTAGCTTCTTTATCATCTTCATCTCATCCTCCTCTCATGCATCCCTGCAGAATTCAGCAAGCTTTGTCGGCCGCTACAGTCAACCGTTGCTAACCACTGTGCTATCTATTATATGTGAGGCTTTTACCCAAAATTTTAATTTAAGTTTAATGGATTTGACAATAAATTTTGATGGGTATGAGAATTACAACGAAAAATGAAAGAAACATATTTTGGTTTATGGGTATTAAATCAGATGAAAATGATGAAATCGCTTGGTCTACTATTCGATATTGGTTCAATATGCACCAACAAGGATGGTTGTAGGTGGGCAATAGTGGAGGCGACGTTGGTCGACTAAATGGCTAAAGATAATCAAACAACGACGGTATTACGAACTTAGGTTTCACCCTGTGTTAAGCGGGTAAAACCCTAAAATATTTTCAGACTTTTGATAAAAAGAAAACAAAGCAAAATTAAAGATCGGGCTGAAACAAAAAGAATGTAGGCCTCAATCAAGATAATTGGGCCAGAGTCAAAGTGACTCTATTTATATAGCTCAGCAAGCATAACTAAATCTGGTATATTTAACCAAATTAGTTACACTAAAATGAGCCCAAGCTAACATAAGCTTGGTTTGTTGAAACCGAAAAATAACTGCACTTATGGGCCAGCCAGCAAGAATAAGCCCAGCATACATCCAACATTCTCCCCGCCCCTCTTCGACTCCTCTTTAACAGGAACCAGAAATCACAAGAACTCATGAACGCCAATCTTGTGACGAAACAACTGGAAGAAAGACTTGGAGAGAGGCTTAGTGAGACCATCAGCAACCTGATGTTCTGCCGGAACAAAATTAACTTGAAGTTGAGCTTCAGCAACTTTATCACGAACAAAGTGAATGTCCAATTCAACATGCTTAGACCGAGAGTGCAAGACAGGATTGGCAGAGATCGCCACGGCACTTGTGTTATCATTCCAAATAACAGGAATTAACGAAGAACAGAGGCCCATATCACGAAGAACAGTGCTAACCCAGACAACCTCTGATGCAGCATCAGCAATGCACCGATATTCAGCTTCGGTGGTGGAACGAGATACTGATTTTTGCTTCTTGGAGCACCAAGCCACCAAACAGTTGTCAATATAAACACAGTAGCCAGTGGTGGACCGGCGGTCATCGAGATCACTGCCCCAATCGGCATCAGCATAAGCAACAACATTCTGAAGACATGGCTGAGATGCAGTGAACAACAGTCCATAAGTAAGAGTACCAGAAAGATAACGCAAAATTTGACGAACATCAGCTAAATGACCTTCGCAAGGCCTGTGCATGAACTGAGCCACACGATTAACACTGAAGGCAATGTCGGGCCGAGTGTGACATACATAGAGAAGGGCCCCAACAAGACTTCGATATTCATGAGGATCAGAGACAGGGCTGCCAGCATCCTGAACCAATTTGGACGTGGACAACATAGGAGTAGGAGTGGATTTGGCTTCAGTTATTTTGGCACGCTCAAGAAGCTCTAGAACATATTTGCGTTGAGTCAAAAATATAGAATCATGATTGCGTTGAACTTCAATTCCAAGGAAAAATTGAAGATCACCAAGATCTTTTAAAGCAAACTTCGTACTGAGACTAACTATCACATTCTCAACGTCAGTCTCTGACGGGCCAGTGACGATGATGTCGTCAACGTACACTAACAGATACGTAACGACATTCTTGTTGTCACGAATGAATAAAGACGCATCAGCCCCGGATTGTCGAAACCCAATGTCGAGCAAATAGGTACGAAGTTTATAATACCAGTTTCGGGGTGCTTGTTTGAGACCATATAAAGCCTTCTGAAGATGGCAAACTAAAGAAGAACCATCAGCTGCGTATTGTTCGAACCCAGGAGGTTGGATCATATACACCACTTCATCCAATTCACCGTTAAGAAAGGAATTATTGACGTCGATTTGTCGTAGACGCCACCGATGAGAAACAGTAAGAGCCAAGACAACATTTACTGTAGTGAAACGAACAACAGGGCTGAACGTGTCCCGATAGTCTTGGCCAGGAATTTGAGAAAAACCCTTTGCAACCAAACGTGCTTTATACCGAGCAACAGTACCATCAGAGTTTCTCTTGACGCGAAAGAGCCACTTGCACCCAACCGTTTGCCGACCATCAGGCAGAGGGACAAGATTCCAAGTCCCGTTGGCAACCAAGGCGTTATACTCGGCGAGAACAGCTTCTTTCCACACAGGAGAGGTAAGAGCTTGGTGAATAGTATCAGGAACAGAAACTTCAGAGGGAGGAGCAGAAACAGTGAACAACTTAGGCTTAAAAACACCAAGCTTACTCCTTGTAACCATAGCATGACTATTACCAATTGAAGAAGAAGGAACAGTAGTAACACAAGGTTCAGGGATCGCAACAGATTTAGAATTTGGAACACTGTTATCAACAGGGACATCATCAGTGGAAAAAACAGGTTCAGTGGAAAGAGAAGGGAAGGTAGAGGAAGGAACATGAGGTGAAGAAATATTGTTCAAAATAATATCAGGGGAAGCCGGAGAATGTCGGCTAGAACCAACAGACAAAGAGGGGAATGCCAGCTTCAGTCAACACAGTAGATAAGCTCCTAAACTCACCCCCCAGTCACTCTGAACTTCTTTGATAACAGACCCAAACTGAGTGTGCACTAACTTGGAGAATAAACTAAAGGCATGAGTAGCTTGAGACTTAGTTTTCAACAGGTACAACCAAGTATGTCTAGAAAAGGCATCCACAAAAGCAACATAATAAACAAAACCAGAAGAGCTTATCTGAGCAGGACCCCACAAGTCAGTGTAAATCAATTGAAAAGGCTCAGTATAAACAGTAGATGAATCATTAAAAGGCAATTTATGAGCCTTCCCAAGCTGACAGGCAGAACACAGTTCCATTTTATTATCACTACTATCAACTTTACAGTATTTCATAACATGAGCAACAGTAGATTGAGCAGGATGCCCTAATCTACGGTGCCAAAGCTCAAAAACAGAACATCCCAATTGAACAGCATTCAATTCAGCAGAAACAGGTAAAACACAACCAACATTATTAAAAACATATAAACCTCCTTCCTGAGTACCTCACAACAGTACTTCACCAGAATCCTCATCACGCACAATGCAGTGAGTAGCATGAAATTGAAAGAATACGCGGTTATCCCTAGCAAACTTGGATACAAAGAGCAAATTCTTAGTTACTTGAGGTACCACAAGTAGGTTACGTAAAGACAAAACACGAGAATCAGAAACGATATTTGAATGTCCAACGTGAGAGATAGAGAGGCCATTACCATCACCCACAAACAACTTACCAGGTCCAGAAAAATCCGTAGGAGAAGAGACCCCAGCTGTATCCGGTGTAACGTGGTGAGTGGCACCAGTATCCACAAACCATTGATTATGAGTGCTGGCAGTAGGAGAACCATGCCCAAGATTCACAGGAGCATTATTAACAGCAGAGGATACAGCCCCTGTACCAGAACAGAAGGATGAACTATTAGAATCATAAGCACAGACATTAGCAGAAACGGAACCTTTAGGAACACGAGGCTTAGAAGCAGTAGCAGTAACACCCGGGAAGGACTGATCAAACCGTTTGTAGCACCGGTCCACAAGATGCCCCATCTTGCCACACAGTTGGCACTGATATCTATTCCTTCCACGACCACGACCACCAAAGCCAGGTTGCTGACGTGAGTCACGATTCTGCTGAACAGAACTATTGACTTCAGCCTTATCAGCGTTGAACTGCACAGTGTTGACACTCATGGGATAGCCATGGTCAAACAAAGATTGCTGAGCCTCCGCATCAATCAAGAGAGACGTAACAGCATCAAGAGAATACGGCTCACGACTCGCCGTGATAACAGCAACGAACGGCTTGTAATCGGAGGGGAGTTCGTTCAAGATCGAGGCAATCTGTTCAGTTGAAGACACAGGATTTCCACATGATGCTAAGGCATCACAGATCTCTTTTACTTTGGAGAGATACACACGCATACTCTGATCTCCCTTACGAATGGACCGCAACCGAAAGTGGAGACTCATAACGGAAGTGGTAGATCTGCTGCTGAAAAACTCCACCACCAGCTTCCAAACCTCAGCGGATGTCTCAGCACCGACGAACTGCGAGAGAAGATTTGGACTCATCGTCGACAGAAGCCAGCAAGCCAAGGCGCTATCCTGTGCGACGAAGTCCTCATAGGCTACATTTTCCACTAGAGTACCATCAGAAGCCCTAACCGTGGCCGCCGGAGCAACAATCGTCCCCTTGAGATATTTCTCAAGACGGTGGCTACGGACAGTGAGAAGCACTTGCTGCTTCCAGATGAGAAAATTAGACTCATCGAGCATGACATTCACGCGTTTATTGGTAAACGCCTTCGCCGGAGTAGAAGAAATCACCAAACCAGACGAACCGTCTTCTCCAGATCGCACCTCCGTGTTCGGCATCGTTTCCACAGAAAGAAAACCACAAATGACAAATAAAGAACCACCGGAGAAACAAGAATAAGAGACGAATCGAAAGCACAGAGAAACACAACGGAACAGCTAGCGGCGCCACAAGGATCGGCCGGCGACATATACCATGTTAAGCGGGTAAAACCCTAAAATATTTTCAGACTTTTGATAAAAAGAAAACAAAGCAAAATTAAAGATCGGGCTGAAACAAAAAGAATGTAGGCCTCAATCAAGATAATTGGGCCAGAGTCAAAGTGACTCTATTTATATAGCTCAGCAAGCATAACTAAATCTGGTATATTTAACCAAATTAGTTACACTAAAATGAGCCCAAGCTAACATAAGCTTGGTTTGTTGAAACCGAAAAATAACTGCACTTATGGGCCAGCCAGCAAGAATAAGCCCAGCATACATCCAACACCCTGAAATTACATTTAAACTTTGATTAAATTCAGTGGGTGGGTTGGACATCTAGCCACCATTTCTTTTGTAGTTCTAAGGTTTTGAAAAAAAATGAATAGATTGGATTTGTAGAATAAAACCATGATGAAAATTGGTGTTTGGGTTTTGTTGAAGAGAAAAGGAGAGTTGAGTTAGCAAATAAGGTGTATCTGAAACTAAAAAGTTCACGAATGGCCATCCTTGCCATTCATTTGGGGCTGTGTTTTGATGCTTTTTTCTCCAACTCAATTTGATTGTCGCCATTGAATCATGTGACTAAAGGTCAAAAGGAGAAACCTGTAGCAAAAAAAAAAAATTACAGATAAACAAAAGCAAAACCCTACTCGGAGCTTTCCAAACATTTCGAACCATTTCATCTTGATGCAAAATGAGTGTCGGAGTGTTTGCTGCTGAGCTCCAGCCGAATACCAGTGAACTGGTATTGCTCCCGTAGTTGATAGATCTTTGCTGCCATCAAACGTCGGTGACCGGGTGAAATTAAAAAAAAAAATCAAGTTTTGATTTTTTAGAATAATTTTTAATAATTTTAATCAAGCTTTATTTTTAATATTTTTAAAATAAATATTTAATTTTTAAATTTTAAGGTAAAAAATCTATAAAATATTGAGGACTAATCGTATTATTATACCTAAAGTAAATAGAGATTGTATTTTTGGGGGGGATGCCACGTGTCAATTTCTAATTGGGCCAATGGGTACACGTCAGATTACGTCACGGAAATGAGTAAACCTGTTAACGGCGAAAAACTCTGTGTATGAAACTAAAAATTTTAAAACGTTATGTATGAAACTGAGAATTCGGTATAATTCATGTACCAACGGGGTAATTAACCCATTTTAAAACGAGTTTGAAATAAACTCAAATGGTGCAAAAGTTTACTTCTCTCCCTTTCGGGACGAGAACTTGTTATTAAATCAATGGCCTTGGCAATTCTTTCTTATACTATGCAATATTTTCTTCGTCATATTACCTTCTGCAATGACTTTAATAGTATTTTCGCTCGGTTCAAGTGGGGAATTCGACGTAACCCTGGAGTTGCACCTATTGGATCCGAACGAAAACTTGCTTGCAATTAAGAAAGCCCATAATTGTTCTTGAGCTTGGTCTGGTTTGGTCGGACCAATGGACTCCGCCTCCTCTTGAGTCTTGACATTGTCAAGGTTAATTGTGATGTGCCGTTCGATCATTCTCCTGAGATTACAAGGCTTGGTGCAGCAATCCATGATTTTCGCTACTGTTGTCTTTGATGACGTAATCCATATTCACATAATTTTGTATAATCTAGTGATAGTGCAGGAATTCATTCATCTCTATGAGGAGTGAAGACTAAAGTCAACTCTTCTCCGACCATTTGTTCTCCAAAGGTTTCACCCTACGCTCAGTCGCACTCCATATCACCACCCGGGCCCCACCTCCCTCGGAATTCTCAATCTCTTGTGACTCTGTCCACGTGGCCTTTTGTTATTCATCTGAATGAATCTGAGAACACCCCCCTTTCTTTTATACTTTCGCTTTCGCACAACCAGTACTCCTTCGACACCAAAAACAGAAAGCAAAAAGTCCCCTTAATTTATTGTAACCGATGAGATGGACTCAAAATCAAAAATTAAATTAAAAAAAAACCGAATTCTTCAAATCCAAAATTCAAAACCTTGGAATCCACGTCATCAATCCTCGTAATCTCTTACGAAATAAATAAAAGCCGTTGGATAAACCCCCTATTCAGCTATCCCTAGCCGTTGGATTATAATCCCCACCCATTGTTCTTCTTCCTGCCCTTCGCTCCCAAAGCCTTTTCCCTTTTAAACCCCAAAGCCCTCAAAACTAAACATCAATTTAGTGTTTTACTTCGTTTTTTCTCGGGAAAAAATTATAAAAAAGAAAATAGTTTCAGTAAAAAAATTTAATGGCGACTGAAGAAGTCAATCATACACAAGGGCTTCATGCTTCTCAACAATCTTCTCTTCCAGACTACCCTCAGGTAGCTTGCATTTCGTTGTTTCTATTTTGGTGATTTCGTTTGAGCTTATTTTTCTGGGTTTTTTTTCTTCTGGGTAGATGATCATGGAAGCCATAGAAGCATTGAACGAGAAAGAGGGGTCCAACATGACGTCAATCTCGAAACACATGGAGTCGACTCACTCCGATCTCCCGGAGAATCACTCCACTCTCCTTTCCCACCACCTCAACTTGATGAAACAGAGCGGCGAAATCCTAATGTCCAACAACAACTACATGAAGCCCGACGCGAATGCCCCACCCAAGCGTGGACGTGGACGTCCACCCAAACCCAAGGCTCCTCTTCCGCCAGGAGTCGCCGTGTCACCACCGAGGCCACGTGGTCGTCCGCCGAAGCCCAAGGATTTCTTAGCTCCTCCTAAGCCGAAAACCCCCGTCAGCACTGGAAGGCCACGTGGACGTCCACCTAAGAAAGCTAAGACTGACGCTGTCACCGTTACTGCCCCTCCTCCACCTCCACCTCCAGGCGTTAAGCGAGGCCGTGGCCGACCGCCGAAAGTGCAACCGTAGGTGGGATTTCAGTAAAGTAGTGAAGTTTAATCAAAGGAGAAGAAAAAATGACTGATATCGTCACTGCTCCTCCACCTCCTGCCGTTAGCTAGGCTTTTTTTAACCATAATCTTTGTGTGTCGTTTAGTTCTCTACCATTTGCCTTTTAGGGTTATTTTTAGTTGGTATATGGGGGAAGTGGTGTAATGTGTTTATTGGAGGGTTAGATTTTAGTGCGACTCTGTGTAATTTGCATGTAATCTGGTTAATTATATTTTAAGACTTTTTTTCTTACACTTTCATCACTTTTCCACTACTTTTACTTTTTGCTTTTATTGTTTATAATTAAAACAAAATAGTAAAGCCTATCTAAAATATCTTTGTTTTTTCTTCTAACAAGATGAATGTCGTGAAGTAATCTGTTTGAATCTTTGAAAATTTATTACAAACTTAATATATTATATTCGTCAAATGAACAAGGCAAGCAACTACCATGTCGTAATGTTTTTTTTTTAAACAAAGGAAGCTGTATTAAACATAAAATAGAGTACATACAAACACAAGAACACACGAAAAAAAAGACATTCAAACAAAAAAACGATAACAAATACAAAGTAGAACAGGAAGACAATACAAACAAGATCACAGAACACATGAAACACAATAAAAATAGAAAAAGAGCAAACAATAGCCTAAGAACAAACAGAAAAATCAAAGCAAAACAAGTCGGCAAATGCAATCTTCACCGAGGATGAGACTTGTGGAGCAATCATTGACCGAACATGGTGCCTAGATAAAGAGTTGGTCGATTGTAGATGGACCAAGAAGAAGATATCCGGGGAACCAAGCCAAACGGGGTATTGCCAGAGGGGCATCGGACCTGCAAGCGAGAGAGAAACACCAGAGAAAAAAAGGAGAACTCAAATCGTTTCCTCCTTAGTCTCTTACCCCAACTCCACTACAAGACGATGATCGCGAGAAATTCTGGTCTCTAAAAAGAAAATTCAACGAACTGGAAAGAATAAATGATAAGCTGACATCATGAACATAAAAAAGAGAAAATTAAGAAGAATTGGAAAAGCACTTAAAAAAATACTTTTAATTAAAATATGTTGTTTTTAGTTGCTTTTAAAACTAATTTTTCCATCCAAACTAAAAGACTAGATTTTATAGCTACTTGGGTGGAAAAGCTAGTTTGAAAAAAATTATTATTTTTACCATTGTTATTTAATTATAATTTATTGTTAAAATAATGTTTATGCATACATAATTATAAAATCATATATATTTTATAATATTTATATTAAGAATAAAATTATTTATTTGTAATTTGTTTTATATTTATTATTAATTTGTAAGTGGTATGTTCGTATATAATCTACAAAGTACTTTATATTTTTAAATTAAATTTTTTCAAAAAATAATTTTTTTATTATAATTGAAATTGATTTATTTCATATATCATAACATTAACTAATTTGAACATCACCCAAGTTTATTTTTACTTTTCAATATTATGTCTAAAATAGACATTTTATCTCCTCAAAATCACTTTTTGACATCAATGACAAACACTAGCTAGCTTTTCAAAATTACTTTTCAACAGCTAGTTTAAAAATCATTTTCTTCACCATATTTTTTAAAAGCAACCACAAACTAAGCCTAAAAGAATGTAAGAAAGAGAACTGTGCTCTGATAACCACCGACGAAACTAAAATCGTCGAAAGGAGAGACATCGGGGTTAAAACCGAAAGAGAAAAAAAGAATAAATACTTACAACAAATAATTTAAAATTCACCATTAACTTCTAATTTATTATATTTTAAATAGGAGAAAATAATGATGGGCGGATGGCCATACTTTTTTCACTTGCTTCTTTATTTATTTTAGGTCTTGGGTTTTAAATCTAATAGGAACACTCTCCTCCACCCTCTCCCCTAAGTTCTGAGATTAGTTTCCAATAAAAGCAGTCTCCTTCATTTAAAAAAAACTATATTTTAAATAGGATAAACTTAATTGGCAGTTCCTAAACTTTTAAAGCACTATAACTTTAGTCACTGAACATTTAAACTTGCATTACAATCATTAATTTTTCAATTTACTTTTATTATGGGCCACTATCATTAATTGATGTTTAAGAAATACTGATAAGGCTCAACCTCTTGTGTCCTAGTGGCAAAAGATGATGTTCATCATCTTGGTGACTCGAGCTCGAGCACCAGTGTTATCATGTTGTGTGTGCTTTCTTAAAAAAAGACTTAAAAAGTTTGAACATATGTTACCCTTGCATCACAACAGCATATTAAAAAAAAGAAATACTGATATGACATATTAAATTATATAATATTTAAATTTAAACTTTATTAAAAATATTTTAATTTTTTTGAATTATCTAATATGATTACAAAATAATACATGTGCATTCATTTTAATTTTCTAATAACGCACCAGCTACTAAACCCGGTTCATATAAGGATATATATTTTGAAAATTTTGATATAAGAAAATATAGTAAAGTACTTTCTAGTTTCTATCTTAATGCATTTAAAAAACTGTTTACAGATCTGGCAGTGTATGGTATATGCCAACATGTTTCCTTCTTGAAAGCATGCATTACATTTAAGCACATAATATTTTTTTTTAAATAAATCTAATCAATTAAAAACATGAGATTAAAGATAAATATAAAAAAGTACAATCTCAGTATTTTTTTTTTTGGCAATCTTAGAATCTCAGTAATTTAGTGAAAGGAAAAGTTTTTAAAATTTTAGAAATAATTTGGGCGGTGTTTTCATGAGCATGGAGTATTTGGGAAACTGAATTTTGGTGCGTGGTCCTTACTCCTTACCTAATTTGTGCTAGCTGTAGTTGCCTCACAATTTTTTGTCAGATTCGACTTCCCTTTATTTTATTCTATTGGTTCCACTAAGCATTTTTAAATATTTTTAGTACAAGAATAAGGGTAAACTATTTATTGTGTCATTGGATTACGAGGTTAATTTTATTCTGATTATTATGCAAGCTTCAAGGGAAAGTATGAAACATAACGCGCCTCACGCGCCCCAAGCACTTTCCCACCCAAAGCGTCTCGAGTTTCGGACGACTATTCTGATCTACTGGATCCGACCTTTTTGCGTGGACGCTGAGCGGAAGACTTCGTCGCTGTCAGTTGACCATCAGATTGCCGACATCTTAGGGGACGAGGTTGGTTAGTGGTTTGCTCGTAGGAGTGCCGGCGGTGGAGAATCGAGGGCGGGGAGTGGGTGGTTTGAGAGCAACGTCGGTTCCTGGGGCAGTACCCTATCGGTGGGTAATGCCGCGATCTTCTCTGAAATTCAAACTTGGGCCGTCGTGCTGGTTGCTAAGCATGGGAGATGTTGTCCCCGGTTCTGGGAACCTGTCTCCTTTCCCTGCAATCTTCCTCCCGAAGGCTGGCTCTTAGGAACCCCAAAACTAGGACGGTGGCTGCCAGAGTTTGCCATGGACCCCCAGTGCTACTATTTGGTTTCTCTGTTTTTTGTGTTCTGGCGGAATGCTAAGCCATCTCGGGTGTGCTTTGATCCCGGCGGTCTGAGGTACGGGTGGCTTGCTGGCCTAGGGTTCTCTTCTACGGGACTGTGGTTTTTCAGTTTTTCTCTTGCTGGAAACTGTGGCGGTTTCCTAAACTCCCTGGACTTGAGCGACGGCGAAAATCAAAGCAATCGAAACAAGTGGGTGTTGTGGTCGGAAAAGTAGGATAAGGGCGGGTCTGCTGTTCAGACGGCCTCCGCTTACAGAGATCACCGTTTGGCCGGGAAAATGGCCGACGATCCTTTGGTGAGGATGCGGTTTCAAGCCCTGGAGAAGGAAAATGTAACCCCCTAGACCCGCCTATGCGTTACAACGGATCCTAGAAAGTCACATTAGGGTCACAAGAGCGACCCACAGTAACAATACACATAAGAACATTTTTATTTCCTCAAAACATTTATTAAAACGTGAAATCAACTTCTGTTTAAAATACCATTTCAGGAAGTCATTTAAACATGTAACAAAAATTCCAGAAAGTGTTTTACATACACTGTCATAAAACAATACATGACACACATGCCCACTAACTATACAGTACCGTACTCCAAAAGCAACGCCGAGACAACTCCGAACACTGCTGTCAACCATTATACCATGATATATTCTTTTAACCTGCGATGGTAAAAACAACGTGAGCTTGGAAAAGCTCAGTAATACAGAACTACCAAAAGATGCTAAAAGCACAAGCAGATATATGGCAAGCTTAACACTGTAATGAAGAACTGGCAACGTTAATCTCAATTTACGATTCGAGATTTTAAGAGAATATTATACTAGAAGGCAACAAAGTTATTCTTTAATTGATCACCCGAACCGTAAGAGGCGAGCCTAAAGCCTGAGATTCAAAAGAGATTCAAATTTTTAAAATTTGAATCAAGGAGTTCAGAGTGGTCCATTAAGCGCGAATTGTAAGCTTACTGAGAGTTCAACATTGATACATTAATTTAGTAGGGTAAGTTTCAGAAGAGGTCAGAAAGTTTTATTAATTTACTTAACTACCCTCCAACCAAACTCCGGAATACAATTCGCCCTGAACTGCATACAGAAGGTCTTACCCTAGGCCTGAGGCGTAGGAGCCTACCTAAGGGGATGCCTTAGGTCCAGAAAGACTTACCCTAGGCCCGTGGGCGTAGGAGCATAATAGAAAGGCTTACCCTAGGCCCATTGGGCGTATGAGCTTAGGTACAGAAGGACTTATCAGCACTGAGCCTACAGATCATCATTCATATACAGATAATATACCACAGATGATTTCAATTTATATTCAGAAGACAATATAGCAGAAAATAAATATTAAATCTACTTTCATACCAGAAGACATGTATCAAATTTATTTTATTATCATTATCATTATTTCGTATTCAATGTCATATATCAGATATATTTTTCATAACATAGGTCAGAAATCAGAGAATTGTTTTCCTTTCGTATTACAATATCATACTTTTAAATTTTAAGCATATTGCCTTGGTTTAGAACAGAAAGTAATTACAGATACAAGGTACACGCTTTATGGCCTAATTCATTTCTTAGAGGTACTCGATAGATATCAGAAAGATGACACTTGACGAATTTAGACTGATTTCAGAACGATGTCCTTACGAATAGAGGAGTTCGGTAAGACAGATCGAATTAACATCGAAAGTTGATGCATCAGAATCATTGAGATTTCAGATATATCGAGAGTGATTCGATCGCTAAAGCTTACGAGGGTATTGTTGGTCATTCCGACCTTCAGAGGGTAATTTGGTAAGCTGAACCAACAAGGTATAAACGGTGATGTACAGAATTTAGGAATTCTAATTGCTCATCAAGCTTTCGAGTCCCTCTGAACTAATTGAAATCAATAACACAGAGTTTGAAATATAATCGGATAAGTACATCTTATGCATTCATTTCCAGAACTGATTACAGCGTAACAACAAGCAGATCGTCTTCACCTTACATCCACTGAACTTACTACGAGAGATCAAACATGTATCCAAGCGGAAATTTTCCAAATTCTTGAACATGCATATAACCCCCAAACTCGTTCCGTAGCATCGAATTTATCTTTTTGAGGAAACATGTTGCTCTTACCAATCGCTGAGTACTTTCTCCAAATAACCTGAACATGTCGTCACATGATATCTTTCTAAAATTAGAATAGTATCAGAAACGGCCAACAAACATGGACCGTGAATTACCACTAGAGTTGTTATATTGTCTAGCTTTATTGGTATTCCTTATTCCAGTTTTAGAGTTAGCTTCAGTCATTTCAACATTCGCAGGTATTTCTGATGCTTCATATCTGAAGGTGTTCCAAAACAAATTCTGAGCCTTTCGGTCGTTCTAACTATTCAATACTTTCCGATATCGAGGGTATATTCATCATTTCGATTAATTTGACAATTGGTGCCGAGGATACATTATTCTTTTTAATCATTATGGATATTCCGACCGATTCAACTTTATCAGTATTACCAAACATTTCAGCCATCTCGATCAATTCAGCAATTTACGCGACTTTGTCTAATCTAAACATACAATTGTTTTTTTTTCGCAATTGTCTTCAGAGAATATTCAATCTCAAAAAGGAATCTGAGCAATTTACAGACTCAAACGTGAAGCCTCGCTACCATAACTTCCCAAGCAAACTTCAAGATTTTCTGAAGGTTCGGTTGTTTTACCGGATCTAGTGTAGATTCTCAGACCTCACTCATTAATAGGGGTATTTTAGTCATTTTCATACATCGAGGGCATTTTCGTAATTCATTAGCCAAAATAATCTGACTTAGAGATTAACCCTTTTTATTAATCATTTACTGAACTAGAAAGTCCTTTCAATTTATCAAACCTCTTATGCGAATATTTGCCTTGGCCATTAATACTCTTATTTCATAATTGATCGACGTAATCAGAAATAATCATATGCTCAAGCATGATCGTGTAAACATTAACCGAATACCAACATGTGGCAAAAGCATGCAGAAGGTAGTAATGTATTACCTTGGCTCCGAGCTATAACGATCGATCTGTGAATGAAATTCGAACACCCTTGAACCCGGATTTGACATCCCTTAACAATTCGTATTCCATGAACTATGAGTACCTTCAATTACACAAATCCCAAGATCAGACTTCATCCAACAAGCACTTAACCAATTAATTAAATACGTAAGCACTCTCGGGTTCAAGGTCAGATTCAGAGGCTTTCGGGTTAGAATTTCACAAAACGGGCTTCAAAAATAGACCCAGGACGTCGAAAAACATAAAATAAGGCTTTTCGGGAAAAGTTGACTTTTTGGTCAACGATCAAAGTCAACGCTGACGTCAGTAGGTCAACGGTCAAAAAAAGGGTCAGAGTCAGCGCTGACGTCATCATAGCTCAACGTTGATGTCATCAGTCAACCGAGTTGACTCGGACGAGTTGACTCATTGAGTTGACTCGGACGGGTTGACTCAGACCGGGTTAACGGGTCGGGCAGAAGGGGCGGGTCAACGGGTCGGGCTTGGTTCGGGTTTGGGCTCAAACTGAGTTGGGCCGATTCAGATCGGGTTAGACCGGTTCAAACTGGTTCAAACTCTTAGACCGTAATTAAACCGGCTCACTTACCCAAAACAAATTCGGTTGCCAAACGATCACCAGAACCCTCGCCGGCGGTCGAAAAACACGATTTTCAGCCTGAAAAGGAAGCTCGTTAAACTTGGATTTCAACCCAACAAATATGACATAAAATTAACCGGAAAGCTCGCCGGATCTTACCCAAAACAGAGACAAAGTGGCCGGAAAACATGGCGGCTCCGACGAAGCTTCTATCGGTGTCGGACGAGACATCTGCTAGCTAGGTTTTGCTCAACACGGTCTGTGGGGCTAGGATCTGGAGTCCGATTCTCGAACGAACGTCGAGGGTGGTCGGAATCGCGGAAAAATAGGGGAGCCCGTTTAGATTTAAGGTCAGACTTCAAACGTGATTTTGCCGATGAAAGACGGCTCGGTCGCGCGCGTGGAAGCCAGGGGCGAGGTCGCGACGTCGTGGCGCTTCGGATGATGCCGATGGTGACTCTCACGGCGGCGCGGTGGGTGAGGTCGGACGAAGATAGAGAGGTGTCGGATGGGTTTTGGGACTTTCTGGAAATTCATCTCATCGATTCGAACAAAAAAAATAAAATGAGGTAGGTGGACAGACGCGTTTTCTTTATTTAATCTTATTCAATAGGCTTCCCAAACTTTATTCAAATATTAAAGCATGCAACTCTTGACAAAAATGGGAATTTGGCTCAATGGTTAAACATACATAGCTGAAGGACGGGATGAGGTCGTGGGTTCAAAACCCCACAACTGCAAATCCCTATTCTTTTTATTTTAAAGCATTTTCTTCTCTTTTTTTTTGAGTGTTACAGAAAAAATGGCAAGGCATTTTTGTCATTTCCCCTCTTGACAAGGCCTTTCACAGTTGGGTTTTCAGATACCAATTTTGGGTATTTCCTTTTTCAGCTTTGGTGGACCGGATCTTGTGGAATATGGTCATGTTTTTCCCAGGTTAAGTCAAACAAGTCCTTACTTTATGGGCTTTGGAGAAATGATGGTTTTTGGAGTGTTGTTGGCTTTTGGAAAATTTCTGACCCAAGTTTTCTTTGGGACCCGGGAGGATCTGGGCTTTATCGTTTTTGTCTCTTAGGTTTTTTCGGTATTTTAGTTCATGATGGATCTGGATTGGGAAGATGCTCGGTGATCTCATACTCTCATCATATCTGGGATACAGTGGGTGATGCATTGACAAGGACCAACGTTTATACGTCGGAAGCCCGCCTTTGGATAGAGCTTTTAGGAACGACTACTGTCTTTCATCCCGAGAAGAGATTATGGCGTTTACATAGTGGCTTTCTCCAGTATCGTCCTTTGTGAATGTGTATATCTGGGTGACCCAGTTTTATTTTCTGTTTGGCCTTGTGAGGTTTCTGCGTCGTCCTTTGTCGACCGTTGTTTGGCATTTCTTTATGTGTTGACGGTTAGGAGCTTCGTGTCTGCTCTGTCTGTTTTATGGTCTTGTATGTTTCTTCGTTTGTTGTTGGCTTTGGTTTGTTCGTTCCCTATGCTATTGGAGCCCATGGGCCCCTATCGGTTGTACCTTTCGTTTTGTTTTGGTTCTTCTGATTTCACGATGGCCTTGCATGGCCTGATCGTGCTTTTGGTTTTGCTGTGCATGGCTCCAGCATGGTTGTGGGGCCACTTATCGGTTGTTTTTCTTTTTTAGCTTTAATGGAAAGTTACGTTTGAACAAAATTTTTTTTATTCTGATTATTGAATATTTTTTTTGTTAATTAAGTCATTCAACTTTTAGTTTGGCACTAATTAAGTCATTGACGATTAAATTTGTCTGTTACTATCATAATTGATTATATGTCACGTTTTTAATTTGGATAATAATATTTTTAGTCATCATTACTTATATATTTTATATTTTTGGTTATAATTTTAATTAGAAATAATTTAATAAATTTAACTCTCCAATAAAATGACGACTCATGTCATAATCTTACTGGTGATAAAAATAGAAAAAAATGAAAGAAAAATTAGAAGAGATTGAACATGAAAACTAAGATAAGCTAGCACTTAAATGTTGCACCAAGCGGAATATGTTTCAAGGTTGACAAAAAAATATATAATCGAGTTAAACTGCAGTTGATGCAAGTATTTTTAAGAAAATGTGAATAGGGCTTGGAAAGGATCAAATATGAGGCATGAAATTAGGTGAATCGTTAACCATTGCACCAAGTTAAGCATAATTAAAAGCATGTCAAAGTCAGGAATTAAAAGTTAAGGGGGCGAAAATAAACTTAAAAGGTATAAAAAAATTTAAACTTTAAAAAAAATCAATTAAGTCTCTAAATTTTTTTCACCCAATTAAGTTATTGAACCAATTAAGCCCTTGAACCAATTTCGACCGTTAAATCTTTATAGTTTTTTTTGGATATGTTGGTGCAACGCGTTGTGTTACAAATGTCTCGACTTGACATTTTTTAAAATATTTTATGTAAAAATAGTTTAAAAGTTTTAGAAATTCTAAAAAAAACATATAAAATATAATTTTAAAGAAATCTGTAAATGCAACAAGATAAAATTGTAGTGTATCATGTACCAGTAATATCCAAAGAAAAAATTGTCAAGATTTAAGTTGCGTTCAACACAGCTTTTTCAACGGTCGTTGGAGTGCAAAACGGAGAAGCAGTGTTGAACAGGGTATCAATGTGCGGCGTTGCCCCCATTCCCCCTGATTTTGCGCCTCAAACTGACGTTTCTCCACAAGCCATTTCAGCTTATCTGAAACGGCTGATTGGGTAAGGATTTTTGAACGCAAAATCCCTACTAAATGAGCCCTTAATGGTTAGAATTGGTCAAAGAGTTTAATTAATTCAATTTCTTGGTTCAAGAGCTTAATTGAGTGCAAAAAACTTCAGGGGATTAGTTAATTTTTTTTTTCTTTCAAAATTCAAAGGTTTCTTACACCTAAGCCTAAAAAGAATAAAAAACTGAAAAACACCATCAATATGAATCTCTTTCATGGTAGCATACCATCAAAACCCCACGTGGCTTCACCCATGCATACAAAAATGTAAAGAAAATTAAACTCTTCCATGAAGATTAGCATATTATTAAAACCCAAAGACTTTCATGAATCTCTTTGTCTCTAGCCAAACGAGACTCTTTATAGGATGAAAAAGGAGTGATGAACGAACTAAAATTGTTCCGCTATACAGTTCTGATTACACCAGCCAACAAACCATCAAACGAGTGAGGATCAATCTTTTATATGACCACCGACAGAATGAAACCAAAAAACTAACATCGTGATGATCTCTATACGAACACCAAACGACCGCTAAGGTATGCTAAAATCGTACCAAACGCTAGATGAAACGAACCACAAAAGCCAATAAAAAGCGTGCCACAAAGAGAGAGGAAATACATGTCACAAGAGTAATTTTTTTATTAAAATTAAAAAAATAAAATATGTAAGAGCAAAAAATAAAAATAAAAATAAACACTGATGATCGACAACTGGTATTAAAACTAGTTGGTGCCACCAATTAAGCAAAAAGAAAATAAAAAAAACTTGCTGTGGCTATGATGAGAAAACTTAATTTTTTCCGAAGAAAACTAAAATAATTTATAGCTGAATGATAAAAGAAGATTGAAATGCCGTTTGATCTAAAATCACGTTTCAAATGCAAAAGTAATAAAACATAATTTCGAGAAAACTAACTCATGATCACCCTACGCCTGATTTTATTTTGAAATTCAAACTATAAATTTTATCAAACATACCACTCAACTATTATTAAAATGATTTCAATCAAGTCATCGATTTTTAACTTTTAATGAAAATATGCTAAATCTACATAATTACATATTTAGTTATCCTTATACATTTTTCAATTAAATTTTAATTTTAATTTATATCAATAAATTTAATTTATCAATCAAATTATGACACGTGTCACCATCTAATTAATGTAAAACAATTGAAATAAAGATTCATGAAAATGTAAGGGCTGGGAATTAAACCCGCCACCAGCAACATGAAGAGCTATAGCTACCCTACCTTAATTTACTATCGGATACTTGAGATCATTCAGTCTTAAGGTTTTATTCACATAAAACGCTTCAGAAATTAAAAGTAGATCGACTTAATTTACTATCGACCAATGTTTTAGGTTTACTTTCGAACTTCCTCATTTACTATTTACCTACCTTAAACCTTTTGCTTACTTTAGGTAAAAACGTGCAACCCCAAGTGCCAATCCGACTCCTTTTTCACCATTGTTGTTTTCACTAATTCTGCTTTATAGCTGACCAACTCTTCACCTACCTAGGTTAAACCTAGCTTCCCTAGAAGACCCTCAACCCATGGTCAGAGCGACTAAGGCTATTGAGGTGTTTGATGACACCCAAATTTTTTTAGAAATCATATTTTTTTATATAATTTGTATATGAAAAAATTAAAAAATGTATAATTGATACCCATTTTATATAAATAAAATGACACATCTTTATAAATAATTAATCTCTTTTAAATATCGTTCAAACAAATGACACCCCTTAAAACAATTTCAGGCTCCGCCCCTACCTCAACCATTACCATTTTAATCTATTTTCCATCAAGCAAGGGGAAAGATAATGCTTAAATGCAGAATCAACCCCTAAACTATACATTTTGTTTGTTTTTACTCCTTAAACTATTTTTTGTTAAAATAAGTATATAAACTATTATTTTGGAACACTTTAAGTCTGATAGTTATGTAAGTCAGAAAAATTATTTCGACCAATAAGGTGTTGACACGTCACAAATATTTTTTGACCAATAGTTAGTGTAACTGTATAAGGACTAAAAGCTTAAAAATGGTATAATTTTGGTACTTATTTTGGCCAAAAATAGTTTATGGACTTAAAATGACTAGAAATAATAATTTAAGTACTTGTTTTGACAAAAAATAGTTTAAAGGCTAAAAGCATACATAAGACATAGTTTAAAGGCTGATTTTTTATTTAAACCTAACCCAAATGGTAAAATCACCTTTTTTTTTTTCTCCCTTTCTCTATACAAAGATCAAGTGTTTGCATCAAACTAATATTTTGATTTTATCAAAACAGAGATGGTCGATGGATTACTATACATATGATTGAATTGTAAAGAATCTGAAATTACTTGTGCATATATCTTTATTTTTTTTTTGAAAAATATAACTACCCACATAAATGAAACACTACCCAAGTAGTGTGTACAAATTTAGTAACTAAAGTTTATGCTAAAAAAAGTCCAACTCAACCCACACTGAAGATAGGCTTACTAACTAGTGTTTTGGGGTTCGTAATTTCTTGCATAAACCTTGGGAGTTGAAATATTAATGTTCGTTTGTAGAGGTGGCAAACGGGTCAATCGGTTCGGGTTCGGTTCGGGTCATTTCGGTTTCGGTTATTTCGGGTCTGATATTTTCGGTTCAAATTCGGTTTCGGTTTCGGTTCGGTTTTAGTTCGGGTCTATTGTGTTTCGGTTCATTTTGGGTCGTTGATTTCGGTTCGGTTATTTTCGGTTCGGTTAATTTCGGTTCGGTTGATTTCGGTTCGGTTATTTTCGGTTCAATGAGAGATCAATCGTTTTTAATCAATTTTTTAGGTTAGTTAGATTTTTACACCCTATATATGACTTTATAAAGTCAATATATTTGACATTTTAGTGATTTGTGCGTCTGTTCATATTTTATCTTTCTTTATTTCTATTAATCGAGTCTATTCGGTTCGGGTCTATTCGGTTCGGGTCTATTCGGTTCGGGTCCATTCGGTTCAACTAATTTCGGTTCGGTTTATTTCGGGTTTCGGATCAAATTTCGGGTCAATTTCGGGTTGATTTTCGGTTTCGGTTCGGGTCTGGATTCGGGTAATTCGGTTCGGGTTTCGGTTCTCGGGTCAAGTTTACCAGATATACTTTTACCTAGTTGCAGGCTTGCAGCAATATGCGTTTTCATTGATACTATGGCTAAAAGATTACCACTAAATTAACTTCTAATAATTATTTGGGAGGTAAAATATATAAAAAAAGCTCCTAATGTTTTATTAGATTGTCGTTTTGGTCATATTTTTGTCCACTTTCATACTTAATGTTTAACTTTGGGTCAAAATGCCCTTATTAGATAGAAATTTTTAGTTGACTAAAGGTCAACACAGGAAGTTGATGTGTCATGTTGACTTGGTTTGAGAACAAGACATTTTTATACGCCAGCAAATTTTTTTAAAATAAAATACATCGTTCATCACTCAACAATCTTCTCACAACTATTTTGGTCACTCAACTTTCAAAAATCTCTATTTAGTAACTGGGCTTTATACATATAACATTTTTGATCACTCACGAATTAATATTTTATTATTATTAAAATTTAAAATAATCATCGTCGGTTGCTATCATCGTAGACCACCGAGTACTTCAAAACCGGTGGCCGTTTAACCCCAAATTGCACAAGGCAACTCGTTTAACACGCTGAGTCTGAATCTGATAATTGTTTCATCGAAAAATGTCCTAAAACTCGTAAATCTAGATATAAAACCTTCGATTTTCTCATTTTCAATCTCTTTTTCATAGATTTCAGAATATTTTCTGGTAAAATGGAGGTTGGATACGAATTTAAGGGAGTAAGACAAAATGACAGGTGAAATATAAGACCAAACAACCATAATCTACGACTTTCGGCGTTGGAGGCGAATGGTGGTCCGCGGGCAATTTGATTTTTCTTTTTAAATTATATTTATATTAACCAATAATAAGAAAATGTCATTCATGCTAAAATAATAATAAAATATTTGTTAATAATAAAATAGTGATGAGTGACTAAAAGCATTCAATGTATAAAATTAGTGACCAAAACAAGAGTAAAAAGATTGTTGAGTGATGGATGGAGTATTTTACCTTTTTTTAATATATATTTCTAATTTTTCTAAAAATAAATCATAATTAATAATAATTTATTTAATTTATTATTTCTTTAAAAAAATTGTGTTATTATGAATAGAATAATCAAGTTAGAAAAGATAATCTCTACGGTGAGTCTCTGCAATATTGATCTAGATTGATCAGTTGATGGGTCAAATACCTATAATTACATTAAAAATTATCATTAAATAATAGGTCGAAACAACTGGCGAAAAAAATCAAAATGGTATATATATAAATATATCAATTAGAAGAATGCAGGGAGGAAAACTGAGTAAGACAATACGAATCATTTTGCTCGAATCAAATGAATTGTACCTATCCAAAAATAGAAATCAAGGCTGAGAGATGCGAGCATAGGCAACACCCCTAATAGGAACTCTCAAAAATACCCCAGCTGACAGCCTTGCCAGTGAACTCATCTGCAGCATCTATGTATATCTTGGACATTTCGGATATCTTACAATACTCTGCTTTCCCAACACTCAACTGAGCCTCCAAATTGGATATCTTGGAAGCCATACTATCCAGCTTTCGACGCTCCATTAAACCAATATATGCACAGGTAACTTTCTTCAAATGTTCCATTGCAAAATCTACCTTGAACCTGACGCGTAAAGCATCCTTGATTGCATCCCTCCACTTCAATATCATATTTTCAGTGACTTGTTCGAGGCGGAGTTCACTCATCTCCTTGATTGAAGCACAGAAAACTACGTAGAACTCTCCAGTAAGACTCACGGACAACCTACTTGCTGCAGAAACATCACCATAAACCTCGGTGATGTTCTTTACGATTTGATGTAGCAAGGGAGGGAAGTTATATTTGCCTACTGGTCTCCGCTCACCACCTAAGCCAGCAAAGTCTGATAACCTCACGTTGCTTTGTTCATCAGCCTCAAGTTTCGTAAGAATGTCAGCCCCATCTGCACAACCATTTGATATGGGATGGGATGCAGCAATTTCCATCGATGAAAACTGGAGAAAGGGTGGGAAAAAAGTGTAGATAAGAATTTATGTACTTATCAAACTTTATTAAAAACATAATATGTTTTAATCAGAGGCATTGAAGTGCAAAGATCAATTCCAGTTGAAGCATTGTACATTTCAAGCCCCCAATAGGCTCAGATCAATATACCATACATTGTCAACGAATTCAGTTAGTTCCAAGGACATGCAGAAAACAAATAGGTAACAATTCTGGTTTAATGGTTGTGTACCAAATGCTTTTGTGGTTAATTACAATAAATATT
Source organism: Hibiscus trionum (assembly GCA_030270665.1). Lineage (NCBI taxonomy): Eukaryota > Viridiplantae > Streptophyta > Magnoliopsida > Malvales > Malvaceae > Hibiscus > Hibiscus trionum. The sequence continues at coordinate 1,843,846 of BSYR01000056.1, read as the reverse complement.
AGTGATGAGTATAAGCTATGAAAAAAGAAGAGAATCGCAAAATAATAACAACAATGTCATAATGCGGTCGAGAAGCTCACAGTTGGTATCTGGAGGGTAAAACTTTGAGGCTTAAGCTGCTGCCTGTGAACGGAAAGCACCAATCCTCTTTCCTCTTCTGACCTTGTAGTCCGAGCTCTTAATCGTTCAAGTTCCTTTTTCAAGCGTTTAAGCTTGAAAGCAATATTTCCATCTCTTTTCTGCTGTGCCTCTTTCAAGCGTTTAATCATGGCAAATGTTTCATCTCTTTGCTTCTGCAGTATGTTTTCAATCATATTAAACGTACCATCTCTTTCCTCCAGCAGTGCCCCTTCTATATCAGCAATCTTTTCACATGTTTTCTGCAGAACAAATATGCCGTCGTGATAATCACCAATATAAGACCAATTAGTAAGTAATCCAAACTTAACATCAAACTACATGCAATTTCATGATTAAACGGAAAGGGGTAGCGAAGATCACATACAAGATACAATAAAAAAAGATTAAGCAAGTAACATGCAATTAAAACGACAAGATAAAAGCAATAACAGTTCGCAGATACTCAAATTTGAAATTTAGGGTTTACATTGAATTGAATTAGATTTCTTTACCTTTATCTTTTCCATATACCCCTTAGACTTTTCATAATGTTTTCTTTTCCGTTGTCTTTCTGCAGGAGAAGGTTCAGATTTACAACCTCCTATTTCTGTATTTGAATCAGCTCCCGCAATTTGGAAGTCATTTAGGGATTCCGAAGGTTCACCCTTTATACCAGGGCTAGAGATCTCATCAGTCTCATTGTCGACTCCAAATTGTTGAGTCGCTGAGGAGAAAAATGAAGATGACACATGTGATGAACAATCCTCCATGTTTAGCCAGATGCAGATTTTGCTTGGGTCTTGCAGTATCAACTACAAAAGGGAAAAGAAACAGTTGTTGAATTCAAGTAAAATTCTGAAAAGAATTGCTCAATCTTCTCCAAATTAAACCGGGAAAGCCAAGAGACGAAATAATGTTAGTCGCTTACTTGAAAGAAGAAAAAAAACTAAAGAGCTATGCGGAATCTTGCTTTCCCTTGACTATCTATATTAACCAACATATGATGTTTATATAGGAGATTAAGAGTGAGAGGAGTTTAGAGTTGTAAGATACAATAAAGATTTAGGGCACTTTTTTAAGTTGTTTTTGGTTGCTTTTAAAACTAGCTTTTCCACCCAAACCAAGAAGCTGAATTTTATAGCTTCTTGGGTGGAAAAGCTAGTTTAAAAATAAAATTACTTTTTTACCTTTATTATTTAATTATCATTTATTGTTAAAATAATATTTATGCATATATAATTGTAAAATAATATATATTTTATAATATTTATATTGAAAATAAAATTGTTTTATTTGTACTTTATTTTATATTTATTATTAATGTGTAAGTGGTATGCCCGTATATAATCTAGAATGTAGTTTATATTTTCAAATTAAATTTTATAAAAAAATAATTTTTTATTATAATTAAAATTGATTTATTTCATAAATCATAACATTAATTAATTTGAACAACCACCCAAATTTACTTTTACTTTTCAATATCATGTCTAAAATAGACATTTTATCTCCTCAAAATCACTTTTTGACATCAATGACAAACACTAACCAGCTTTTCAAAACTACTTTTCAACAGCTAGTTTGAAAATCACTTTTTTCACCGCACTTTTTAAAAGCAACCGCACTTTTTAAGAGTGAGAGGAGTTTAGAGTTGTAAGATACAATAAAGATTTAGAGTTTAATACATAAGGAGTCGGTTAAAATTTATAATTATAATTTGGAGTTTAAACTATATTCAAATTAAAATTGGAAAGTATTAGGATTAAAATTTATCAAAAAAATTATATTCAAATTTGAATATATTGGGCTTAAAATGCTATCATGTTTTTAATTGAATGCCACTGTTACTTATTTGTTATCCCTTTTAGTTAATTTTGATGTCATTGTTTATTTTTTTCTATTCAGTTTTGTGCATAAATTTTTTCGCCATCAACGAATTTTTTTTTCCTGATAGAAGCCACGTGGGTCTTTGAATCCATACGAAATTTGACACATGTTTTTATTTTAAAAATAAAAACTTTCATTTACTTATGGAATAATTGCAAAATTAGTCCTTAAAAGTTCATTATTTTCTATTTTTATCTTTATTTTTAATAAAAATAAAATTTAATTTTTAAAAAAATATTCAGAGCAACAACTGATTGACATGTGGCATGAAAAATAATATATATATATATATATATATATATATTTGAAGTCTTTTTTATTTATTTTCATTTCCCATGGTGAAAATTGTCTACCTCCTAAATATTTCTATTTATGTCTCCCCAATAAAATTAGGGATTTAGAGTGTAAAGTTAAGGTTTAGGGTTAGTGTATAGAAAATTTAGGATATGATGTACTTTTAAGGGCGTAGGGTTTAAAATTTAAAATTTTTAATTTAATTTTTAAATATTTTTTAATATGAACCATAAATAGAAATATCGCCAGGGACAAATGATTTATCTCATCTCCCCTACACCCATTTTTCAATTTACCTCTCATTTTCTTTCTTCACCGGCAACAATTTTTCCATTTCACCTACCTCTCTCTCACCAGCATCGTCATTATTTCATTCTCATCTATTAGATATGGCTGGCGGCGGCGTGGATGGTCGTCATCTTCAAATTAATCTCCATTTCTTTTCTTCTCCAAACTATAATCAATGGAGGTTAATTTAATTGTCCTCAACTTTCATTGCCCATTTTATTCTTGGGTTAAATTTATTAAACACCTTCAAACTAATTTGCAGCAATGAATTCATAACTGCAATTGACTTAATTTGCAGGAATTAATTCATAATTGTATTAATAATCGATGAGAAAAAAAAGAGATTTTTATTCATGATAGTCGTACTCATCTGCCGCCATTAAGATGATCGTCCATACCGAAAAAGACCGACGATGGCCAACGTAGGCGAAGGGGAAGAGTTCCTTGACAACAGAGGCCTTGAGCTCAACAGATTTCATGGTGGCGGCGCCGTATTTAACGACAATGGTGTTTCCTCTAAATTTCTGGATATATTGGAGTGATTTAAAAAAGATTTTAAGTTGAAGTTGATGATCGTAAATCCTGGGTTCAGTGACCGTCGGCTATGGAGGCCAGTCTGGTGGTTGACGATGATGACGGCGGACATCAAGGCCTGCTTATCAATTTATGAGTTTAGTTGAACAAGAATATGTAATAAAAAATCGTTTTTTTTTATTTTTAAAGGTTAGGGATGATATTGGAATATCAATAAAATGCAGAGGATTAGTCTTGCAATTATTCCCTAAGTAAATGATAGCTTTTTATTTTTTAAATAAAGACACGTGTCAAAATTCGAGTGGATGGAAGGGTCCACGTCAACTTTCGTCGGAAAAAAGAGTAAACTTGTTGACGGTGAAAAAAATTTATGTATGAAACTAAGAATAAAAAAAATAAATGTGTAAAACTAAAAATTAGGTATAATTTATGTATGAATAAAATAATTAACCCTAAAAAAACTTAATCACCCTACTACAATTATTAGTATTCAAATACATAACATCTAAATAGAACAATTGTTCTCTTAACCACTGAGACGAGTTAATTCGTGCGTATGTAGTTTCTACCTAAATATCACTTTTTAAATAATTATTTATTAATATATTATTAATTTTAATTTATTTTATTCATTCAACACTCTTCTGTGCCACGTATGATAAAAGTGTATTTCTTGTAAATCGTTTTACAAGAAATGCGTCTTTACTTTATGTGGGATGAAAAAAATTATATCACGTACTTAACTTATCACATTAGTTATATTTTCATCTAATAAAAATTATTCACCCAATTACTATTTTCTTTCATCATTTTTTCAATAAATGAATCTTCATTTATTTTTATTTCTATGTCATTTAAAATATATTTTTATGAAAGTTATTATATTATTAGATTAATGACATGAAAATAGTGATGCATTAAAAATTGTGGAGAAAATTATTTACCTAATTATTATAAAAATAGTGATGAAAAATAGTGATAAGTTAATTTGTACTAATAAGAAATTAAATTATAATAATTAAATTTGTCTTTTTTTTTATTAAAGTGTTTCTTTTTTTCTTTCCTTTGTTGTTCATTGAAAATTGTGAAGAAACTAAAAAGAGTTTCACACTCAAATATCGGTCTCATCTCTACCTCAGTCATGACAGGTTCGTTTATTTATCTCTTCAGTCCTCACGTTTTTCCTTCTGAATTTCTATGTTTATAGTAAGCTCTAATAGTATCATTTGGTTTTACCTAGAGTTAAATAAAAACAAGATAAAAAAATTAAAAAAAAAATTGGCGAGTTTAACAAGTAGCGAGATTTTTTAATAAGCACAAGTCAGATAAAATTATATCAAATTTAATAAAAAACGAATTGAGTCAAACAATAAAATTTTATGATGAGCACAAATTAACTACTATTCAACTAATTAACGACCGACTCACTCGATAGATACCTCTTACTCCACGGCATTCTTTTCATTCGCACCGGTAACAAACCAAGGAAGAAGTAAGAGAATTTCGTATTGCTTTTTTGGGAGTTTCTCGAATATTTGAAGCATTCGAATGTGATAATTTATGAAGTATTGGTTATTTTATTTTAAATTTTGTATTTAGTTTACTTTTATCTTACAAATAATAAAAACTATTTTGTATTACTTTCATGGTGTATGCGCTGCACTTGCCATTTGATATGGATCCTGATGCATCAAAAACCATAGAAAATTTTAAAATATAACTATATTGTTATGGATTTAATAGTGAAAACTCGACAAGTATTTTAGTTTTAGGGTTTATGAATTTATGTTAGTATGTAAAGGTTTATGGGTTTGAGGGAGGAGTTTATAATTTAGGGATAGTGGTTAGAATTTAAGGTTTAATTTTTACGATAATGTGGTGATAATTTAGATTTTAACCTATAAACCCTAAATTCTAATCCTAAACCGCGAATTTTGACCACTATCTTAAATTATAAAGCTCTAAACTTAAACCCTAAATCATACAGTCTAAAATGAATCTTTAGACCCTAAAACTAAAGCACTTATAAAAATTTTAGTTTTCACCGCCAATGTATTGAATAATTACTTATTATTATTATTTAAGTATTTAATTTTTGGGTAAACTACTCAAATGACCACTTGACTCTGGTGTTGGTCTCGATTTAACCACTACACTTTCAATTGTGGCAATATGACCACTCAACTATTTAAGTGACACGTTAAAGGAATAAAATAAAGAAGACAATAATGCCTCTAGCAGGATTTAATCCAAGGTGTACTTAGAAAAGGGGCACTGGTGTGCCAAGTGCACTTTTGTGATACTGAGTATGAAATTTATTATATGTCTTCATTTGTTGTTAATAACAAGGAAAAAAAAGCAAATAAATTTGAGTTAAGGAGACTCGAACATGACACACTTGACATGTATAAAAATATCTAAATCACCAAAATAAATCTAACAATTAAATTAGAGTTGACACACTTATATTTTTAAACTAAATTTTAAAAAAATTCTTTCCACAATATTTTTTTTATAATTTCATATAAATAAGCATCGAATTATTTTATAACTTAATTAATAATTTTATATTTTATTAATTTTTTTAATTAAATTATTATAAACGTTAAATTATATATTAAAATTTTGAAACGATATAAAAAATTTATTTAGCGAATCTAAACTCACGAACATAATTTAAATAAATTGATATTAATTTAAAATTTTAATAAAATTTTATATATAATAACAATTAATTTAATTTTTTTATTAAATATTAAAATTAATAATTAAGTTAAAAATCTAATCATTGATTATATATGTGAAATTATAAAAATAAATGTGAAAAATAAAAAAATATATTAAATTTAGTTTAAAAATATTAAAAGCATCTTAAAACTATTTTTATTTTAAATCACGCATTAACTATGATTTAAAAATATATAATTTTGTCAATTTTAATTTAATTAATAAATTTATTTAAGTGATTTAGATATTTTTATGCATCTCAAGTGTACACTTAGCATAGTGGTAAACTATGCTCCCATTTATCTAAGCACACCCTGGTTTGAATCTTGGTAGAGACATTACCATTTTTTTTATCTTCTTCTTTTAATGAAGTGGTGACATGGTGACTTTATTGGAAGAAAAAATAAAATTATTTTATTAAATTAAAATCAAGACCAAAATGATAGAATGTATAAGTAACAAGGACAAAATGTGTAATTATATAAATTTTTACTAATTACAACGCCTCTCCTTCCGTTAGGTTTTAACGGTAGGTGGTCATATTGAGACTACTTACATAATTAGGTAGTCATATTGTCACAGTTAAAAGTATAGTGGCCAGATCAAAATCAACCCCAAAATTAAATGGTCATTTCAATAATTTATCCTTAATTTTTCTGCTTTTCAAAGAAAGTATTTAACTTCTTCCTCTTATTCTTATTTTATACTATGTTGCCCCAAAAATATATTACTTTTGCGTTTTAAAATTGTTTCATCTAAATTGTCACCTTAAAAATTTTAAAAACTATTTAATTTCATATTTCTTTTTCTACCCTTTATTTAGGGGTTTTATTTTGATGCACAAGCTATGTAATTTTCTTTAAAAAATCCTTTTATAAAATTTAAATCACAAACCCTAGCAACCTAAAACCTAAACCTTAAACTCTAAATTTTAGCCATAAACCTTAAATTATATACCCTACATACTAAACCCCTAAACTCTACCCTAAACCCTAAAATTAAAGGGCTTGTGTAAACTTTAGTTTACACAACTTGTGTATCAAAGTATTTTCCTTATTTTAGTTTCTCAAAAATAAAATAAAATAAAAAGTTAATTATACAAAGATAAAATTATTATTTGAAAATTTTAACATCACATTTCTTATACATGTTTTTTTTCTTAAATTACATAAAAAAAAATTAATATGTAAAAATTTAACATAAACAAATGAAATACATTTTAATTTACAATAAAAATGGAAAAATGCAACGAATAAACGCGCAACACATCGCAACATAAACCATGGTTGTTACGAGGAAAACACAGACACAAAGAATCGAAGGATTTTGAAAGAGTGTGAAATTGAGGAGAAGAATCGAAGAGAAAGAAATATACTCTGCACAGTGCACCCAGAGTCCACTTTAGGTAAGATTTAGGTTTAAATTTTTTTATATAATCAAATGATTATTATAAAATAAATCATATCCCGCCATCAAAATAAACCATGGTTGTATTTGACGGTTACCGTCAGATTCTGTTGCAACCCATCTCTTATATATTCAGGCTCCAAAGTTACTTAATCCCCCTCCCCTTCTTGAATCTCTTGAGAGCCCAAAAAAAACATGACGGATACCGAAACAGAAATTTCAGCAGCCAAGAATGTGCCGAAAGTTTCAACCGACGGGGTTTCAGCCGCAAAGAACTTGCCCGTGCCGGGAGGTTCAACCGACGGGGTTTCAGCCGCAAAGAACATGCCCGTGCCGGAAGTTTCAACCGATGGGGTTTCAGCTGCAAAGAACATGACCGAGACGGAAGCTTCAACCGACGGGGTTTCAGCCGCAAAGAACATGCCCGTGCCGGGAGTTTCATCCGCCGGTGTTTCAGCCGCAAAGAACATGCCCGTGCCGGGAGTTTCATCCGCCGGTGTTTCAGCCGCACAGAATCCGACTGAGCCGGGAGTTTCGCAAAATAGATCTAAAAAGCGTCAGGCAGATAGATTGAACATGCAAAAGATTGGACTGAAGCATGATCAGCTTTACAACCTTATTCCTAAAAACGAGGTATTTTTTACTGATTATTACTGCTTTTGATAAAAGCTGATATATAACCAATAATTGTAAACAAGTGAAATGCATAAGATAGAAACTACCTAGCTTGCACGTAAATATATTAAAAATTTAGGGGCATGATGTGTGTCATGGTGAGAGGGATCATTAGTGGTCCACTCGGCCAACTAACGAAAATGGATGATGAATCATCCATCTTCAACCTTGAATAGCCGAATTAGAGAGAAGGAAAGGGGGAGAAAGAAAAAGTACCACTGTAGGAGGAATGGAAGCTTGCATGTAGTGTTATCCTTCATAAAAATCAAAGGCTAGAAAGAATTGTAAGTGAATTCAAACCTATTTCTCTTTAGCAAGCTTGTTTCGAATGGTTGATTGATATAGAATTGGTTGTTGTATATTCATGCTTGAATTTGCCTTTGATTGTTGCTTGATAAGTTGTTAGTGAATTTAGAAGACAATCATGCTTGATCGAGTAGAATATTACCATGTATGGAAATCATTGCTTATCTGAACCTTGTAATTTGAGAGTGTAATCGAGTTGCCCATGAATTTAATGATAAATTGGAAAATGAGCTTGCTGGAAATTGAGTCATAAGCTGATTTGGGGAGTTGATCAATAGAGAATAATGTTTGGATAACGAAAATTGAGCTAGGAATGAAACTAGTTACAATAGATTGCTTAATGGCTAACTAGGGACTGTCTTGAAAGAATTAATAAATTCTGGACTGTTTTGACAGAATTAAGGGCTGAAATTTATGAATTTAAATCAAGGAAAAACTAATTTAAAAGCTTGCTAGATCGAATTGCTTGAATAATGATCAATTGGGCTGTTTTAAAATGCTTGTTGGCATGCTTGTGAAATAGGGACTAGAATTGGAACTATGAATAATTGAGGGGCTGGATTGCATGAATTAAGGCTGGAATTTATGAATTAAAAACAGAGGAAGACTAATTTGAATGCTTGCTGGACTGAATTGAATGTTTAAACACCTAATGGGGCTGTTTAGGAGTGTTTGCTAGCATGTTCATAAGTTAGGGCTTGTATTGAAGTAATTGATAAATTAGGGACTGTTTTGGCTTGATAAAATCAGGGGTGTTACATACTGGTCATACCCTTATATATTTAACAATTTCTACACCTATTAAATATCACAAATACCTGAAATCCTTTTATCTGATTTTTTTTAAAGATATAATATCAATGGCCGTATCCTTTACCTATCATCACCATTACTGCTGATATCAATGGCCGTATCCTTGGTTTAACGGATAGTGAGTAGTAACCACAATTAGTAACTTCGTTTAACAGAAATCTTTTGAGGTCCTTAACTAAGGACAAATTTAGAGTGTGTATCCTATGAGTTCAATATGGTTCTCCAATCTGATGCAGTCATTCAAGTATAGAATAGTAAATTAGAAGCAAATATTGTGATCTTGATGTTCGAAGCATTAGATACTGGTATCTTAAATCCTTATCATCAAGTTTGCTCGAGCAAAGCTAGATCATGTTTCTATTTGATGTCATCATTAATTATGCAACTTATTATGAATGGAATTTTTCTCAATAGTTTTTAATGAATTTGACTTTGTGTGCTTGACTTCTTAATTTCTCTTTTCAGTCTGCTATAGCAGGAAGGAGGACAAAGTTGGATAAATTGGACGTGCTAATTCGATATGTGGAGTCATTGAAAGAAGAAATAGAAGATTTGAAGAAAAATCCAGTGAATAAGGAGGGACATACCTTTATTGCTGCTAAAGCATTTTCGGAAATACTCACCATGATGGAGTCCAACTCACCGAGCGGAGTTAGTATCAAGGACTTCAATCTATCGGGTGAAAAGATAATGGTGGATTCACTTACTTTTCCTGTGTCCCTCTACCCAACTCTTCTGAAAGTTAAAGAATGTTTTGGTGATATAGCTGCCGGCATCTACCTAAGTCCGGCATTAAAAGAAATTGCTTTAACAATGTTCTTTGCGATACTAAAAGAAATGCAGGATGTAAATTTGGAGCAGGACTTAGGTAGATGCCGGCAGCTATATCACCAAAACATTCTTTAACTTTCAGAAGAGTTGGGTAGAGGGACACAGGAAAAGTAAGTGAATCCACCATTATCTTTTCACCCGATAGATTGAAGTCCTTGATACTAACTCCGCTCGGTGAGTTGGACTCCATCATGGTGAGTATTTCCGAAAATGCTTTAGCAGCAATAAAGGTATGTCCCTCCTTATTCACTGGATTTTTCTTCAAATCTTCTATTTCTTCTTTCAATGACTCCACATATCGAATTAGCACGTCCAATTTATCCAACTTTGTCCTCCTTCCTGCTATAGCAGACTGAAAAGAGAAATTAAGAAGTCAAGCACACAAAGTCAAATTCATTAAAAACTATTGAGAAAAATTCCATTCATAATAAGTTGCATAATTAATGATGACATCAAATAGAAACATGATCTAGCTTTGCTCGAGCAAACTTGATGATAAGGATTTAAGATACCAGTATCTAATGCTTCGAACATCAAGATCACAATATTTGCTTCTAATTTACTATTCTATACTTGAATGACTGCATCAGATTGGAGAACCATATTGAACTCATAAGATACACACTCTAAATTTGTCCTTAGTTAAGGACCTCAAAGGATTTCTGTTAAACGAAGTTACTAATTGTGGTTACTACTCACTATCCGTTAAACCAAGGATACGGCCATTGATATCAGCAGTAATGGTGATGATAGGTAAAGGATACGGCCATTGATATTATATCTTTAAAAAAAATCAGATAAAAGGATTTCAGGTATTTGTGATATTTAATAGGTGTAGAAATTGTTAAATATATAAGGGTATGACCAGTATGTAACACCCCTGATTTTATCAAGCCAAAACAGTCCCTAATTTATCAATTACTTCAATACAAGCCCTAACTTATGAACATGCTAGCAAACACTCCTAAACAGCCCCATTAGGTGTTTAAACATTCAATTCAGTCCAGCAAGCATTCAAATTAGTCTTCCTCTGTTTTTAATTCATAAATTCCAGCCTTAATTCATGCAATCCAGCCCCTCAATTATTCATAGTTCCAATTCTAGTCCCTATTTCACAAGCATGCCAACAAGCATTTTAAAACAGCCCAATTGATCATTATTCAAGCAATTCGATCTAGCAAGCTTTTAAATTAGTTTTTCCTTGATTTAAATTCATAAATTTCAGCCCTTAATTCTGTCAAAACAGTCCAGAATTTATTAATTCTTTCAAGACAGTCCCTAGTTAGCCATTAAGCAATCTATTGTAACTAGTTTCATTCCTAGCTCAATTTTCGTTATCCAAACATTATTCTCTATTGATCAACTCCCCAAATCAGCTTATGACTCAATTTCCAGCAAGCTCATTTTCCAATTTATCATTAAATTCATGGGCAACTCGATTACACTCTCAAATTACAAGGTTCAGATAAGCAATGATTTCCATACATGGTAATATTCTACTCGATCAAGCATGATTGTCTTCTAAATTCACTAACAACTTATCAAGCAACAATCAAAGGCAAATTCAAGCATGAATATACAACAACCAATTCTATATCAATCAACCATTCGAAACAAGCTTGCTAAAGAGAAATAGGTTTGAATTCACTTACAATTCTTTCTAGCCTTTGATTTTTATGAAGGATAACACTACATGCAAGCTTCCATTCCTCCTACAGTGGTACTTTTTCTTTCTCCCCCTTTCCTTCTCTCTAATTCGGCTATTCAAGGTTGAAGATGGATGATTCATCATCCATTTTCGTTAGTTGGCCGAGTGGACCACTAATGATCCCTCTCACCATGACACACATCATGCCCCTAAATTTTTAATATATTTACGTGCAAGCTAGGTAGTTTCTATCTTATGCATTTCACTTGTTTACAATTATTGGTTATATATCAGCTTTTATCAAAAGCAGTAATAATCAGTAAAAAATACCTCGTTTTTAGGAATAAGGTTGTAAAGCTGATCATGCTTCAGTCCAATCTTTTGCCTGTTCAATCTATCTGCCTGACGCTTTTTAGATCTATTTTGCGAAACTCCCGGCTCAGTCGGATTCTGTGCGGCTGAAACACCGGCGGATGAAACTCCCGGCACGGGCATGTTCTTTGCGGCTGAAACACCGGCGGATGAAACTCCCGGCACGGGCATGTTCTTTGCGGCTGAAACCCCGTCGGTTGAAGCTTCCGTCTCGGTCATGTTCTTTGCAGCTGAAACCCCATCGGTTGAAACTTCCGGCACGGGCATGTTCTTTGCGGCTGAAACCCCGTCGGTTGAACCTCCCGGCACGGGCAAGTTCTTTGCGGCTGAAACCCCGTCGGTTGAAACTTTCGGCACATTCTTGGCTGCTGAAATTTCTGTTTCGGTATCCGTCATGTTTTTTTTGGGCTCTCAAGAGATTCAAGAAGGGGAGGGGGATTAAGTAACTTTGGAGCCTGAATATATAAGAGATGGGTTGCAACAGAATCTGACGGTAACCGTCAAATACAACCATGGTTTATTTTGATGGCGGGATATGATTTATTTTATAATAATCATTTGATTATATAAAAAAATTTAAACCTAAATCTTACCTAAAGTGGACTCTGGGTGCACTATGCAGAGTATATTTCTTTCTCTTCGATTCTTCTCCTCAATTTCACACTCTTTCAAAATCCTTCGATTCTTTGTGTCTGTGTTTTCCTCGTAACAACCATGGTTTATGTTGCGATGTGTTGCGCGTTTATTCGTTGCATTTTTCCATTTTTATTGTAAATTAAAATGTATTTCATTTGTTTATGTTAAATTTTTACATATTAATTTTTTTTATGTAATTTAAGAAAAAAAACATGTATAAGAAATGTGATGTTAAAATTTTCAAATAATAATTTTATCTTTGTATAATTAACTTTTTATTTTATTTTATTTTTGAGAAACTAAAATAAGGAAAATACTTTGATACACAAGTTGTGTAAACTAAAGTTTACACAAGCCCTTTAATTTTAGGGTTTAGGGTAGAGTTTAGGGGTTTAGTATGTAGGGTATATAATTTAAGGTTTATGGCTAAAATTTAGAGTTTAAGGTTTAGGTTTTAGGTTGCTAGGGTTTGTGATTTAAATTTTATAAAAGGATTTTTTAAAGAAAATTACATAGCTTGTGCATCAAAATAAAACCCCTAAATAAAGGGTAGAAAAAGAAATATGAAATTAAATAGTTTTTAAAATTTTTAAGGTGACAATTTAGATGAAACAATTTTAAAACGCAAAAGTAATATATTTTTGGGGCAACATAGTATAAAATAAGAATAAGAGGAAGAAGTTAAATACTTTCTTTGAAAAGCAGAAAAACTAAGGATAAATTATTGAAATGACCATTTAATTTTGGGGTTGATTTTGATCTGGCCACTATACTTTTAACTGTGACAATATGACTACCTAATTATGTAAGTAGTCTCAATATGACCACCTACCGTTAAAACCTAACGGAAGGAGAGGCGTTGTAATTAGTAAAAATTTATATAATTACACATTTTGTCCTTGTTACTTATACATTCTATCATTTTGGTCTTGATTTTAATTTAATAAAATAATTTTATTTTTTCTTCCAATAAAATCACCATGTCACCACTTCATTAAAAGAAGAAGATAAAAAAAATGGTAATGTCTCTACCAAGATTCAAACCAGGGTGTGCTTAGATAAATGGGAGCATAGTTTACCACTATGCTAAGTGTACACTTGAGATGCATAAAAATATCTAAATCACTTAAATAAATTTATTAATTAAATTAAAATTGACAAAATTATATATTTTTAAATCATAGTTAATGCGTGATTTAAAATAAAAATAGTTTTAAGATGCTTTTAATATTTTTAAACTAAATTTAATATATTTTTTTATTTTTCACATTTATTTTTATAATTTCACATATATAATCAATGATTAGATTTTTAACTTAATTATTAATTTTAATATTTAATAAAAAAATTAAATTAATTGTTATTATATATAAACTTTTATTAAAATTTTAAATTAATATCAATTTATTTAAATTATGTTCGTGAGTTTAGATTCGCTAAATAAATTTTTTATATCGTTTCAAAATTTTAATATATAATTTAACGTTTATAATAATTTAATTAAAAAAATTAATAAAATATAAAATTATTAATTAAGTTATAAAATAATTCGATGCTTATTTATATGAAATTATAAAAAAAAATATTGTGGAAAGAATTTTTTTAAAATTTAGTTTAAAAATATAAGTGTGTCAACTCTAATTTAATTGTTAGATTTATTTTGGTGATTTAGATATTTTTATACATGTCAAGTGTGTCATGTTCGAGTCTCCTTAACTCAAATTTATTTGCTTTTTTTTCCTTGTTATTAACAACAAATGAAGACATATAATAAATTTCATACTCAGTATCACAAAAGTGCACTTGGCACACCAGTGCCCCTTTTCTAAGTACACCTTGGATTAAATCCTGCTAGAGGCATTATTGTCTTCTTTATTTTATTCCTTTAACGTGTCACTTAAATAGTTGAGTGGTCATATTGCCACAATTGAAAGTGTAGTGGTTAAATCGAGACCAACACCAGAGTCAAGTGGTCATTTGAGTAGTTTACCCAAAAATTAAATACTTAAATAATAATAATAAGTAATTATTCAATACATTGGCGGTGAAAACTAAAATTTTTATAAGTGCTTTAGTTTTAGGGTCTAAAGATTCATTTTAGACTGTATGATTTAGGGTTTAAGTTTAGAGCTTTATAATTTAAGATAGTGGTCAAAATTCGCGGTTTAGGATTAGAATTTAGGGTTTATAGGTTAAAATCTAAATTATCACCACATTATCGTAAAAATTAAACCTTAAATTCTAACCACTATCCCTAAATTATAAACTCCTCCCTCAAACCCATAAACCTTTACATACTAACATAAATTCATAAACCCTAAAACTAAAATACTTGTCGAGTTTTCACTATTAAATCCATAACAATATAGTTATATTTTAAAATTTTCTATGGTTTTTGATGCATCAGGATCCATATCAAATGGCAAGTGCAGCGCATACACCATGAAAGTAATACAAAATAGTTTTTATTATTTGTAAGATAAAAGTAAACTAAATACAAAATTTAAAATAAAATAACCAATACTTCATAAATTATCACATTCGAATGCTTCAAATATTCGAGAAACTCCCAAAAAAGCAATACGAAATTCTCTTACTTCTTCCTTGGTTTGTTACCGGTGCGAATGAAAAGAATGCCGTGGAGTAAGAGGTATCTATCGAGTGAGTCGGTCGTTAATTAGTTGAATAGTAGTTAATTTGTGCTCATCATAAAATTTTATTGTTTGACTCAATTCGTTTTTTATTAAATTTGATATAATTTTATCTGACTTGTGCTTATTAAAAAATCTCGCTACTTGTTAAACTCGCCAATTTTTTTTTTAATTTTTTTATCTTGTTTTTATTTAACTCTAGGTAAAACCAAATGATACTATTAGAGCTTACTATAAACATAGAAATTCAGAAGGAAAAACGTGAGGACTGAAGAGATAAATAAACGAACCTGTCATGACTGAGGTAGAGATGAGACCGATATTTGAGTGTGAAACTCTTTTTAGTTTCTTCACAATTTTCAATGAACAACAAAGGAAAGAAAAAAAGAAACACTTTAATAAAAAAAAAGACAAATTTAATTATTATAATTTAATTTCTTATTAATACAAATTAACTTATCACTATTTTTCATCACTATTTTTATAATAATTAGGTAAATAATTTTCTCCACAATTTTTAATGCATCACTATTTTCATGTCATTAATCTAATAATATAATAACTTTCATAAAAATATATTTTAAATGACATAGAAATAAAAATAAATGAAGATTCATTTATTGAAAAAATGATGAAAGAAAATAGTAATTGGGTGAATAATTTTTATTAGATGAAAATATAACTAATGTGATAAGTTAAGTACGTGATATAATTTTTTTCATCCCACATAAAGTAAAGACGCATTTCTTGTAAAACGATTTACAAGAAATACACTTTTATCATACGTGGCACAGAAGAGTGTTGAATGAATAAAATAAATTAAAATTAATAATATATTAATAAATAATTATTTAAAAAGTGATATTTAGGTAGAAACTACATACGCACGAATTAACTCGTCTCAGTGGTTAAGAGAACAATTGTTCTATTTAGATGTTATGTATTTGAATACTAATAATTGTAGTAGGGTGATTAAGTTTTTTTAGGGTTAATTATTTTATTCATACATAAATTATACCTAATTTTTAGTTTTACACATTTATTTTTTTTATTCTTAGTTTCATACATAAATTTTTTTCACCGTCAACAAGTTTACTCTTTTTTCCGACGAAAGTTGACGTGGACCCTTCCATCCACTCGAATTTTGACACGTGTCTTTATTTAAAAAATAAAAAGCTATCATTTACTTAGGGAATAATTGCAAGACTAATCCTCTGCATTTTATTGATATTCCAATATCATCCCTAACCTTTAAAAATAAAAAAAAACGATTTTTTATTACATATTCTTGTTCAACTAAACTCATAAATTGATAAGCAGGCCTTGATGTCCGCCGTCATCATCGTCAACCACCAGACTGGCCTCCATAGCCGACGGTCACTGAACCCAGGATTTACGATCATCAACTTCAACTTAAAATCTTTTTTAAATCACTCCAATATATCCAGAAATTTAGAGGAAACACCATTGTCGTTAAATACGGCGCCGCCACCATGAAATCTGTTGAGCTCAAGGCCTCTGTTGTCAAGGAACTCTTCCCCTTCGCCTACGTTGGCCATCGTCGGTCTTTTTCGGTATGGACGATCATCTTAATGGCGGCAGATGAGTACGACTATCATGAATAAAAATCTCTTTTTTTTCTCATCGATTATTAATACAATTATGAATTAATTCCTGCAAATTAAGTCAATTGCAGTTATGAATTCATTGCTGCAAATTAGTTTGAAGGTGTTTAATAAATTTAACCCAAGAATAAAATGGGCAATGAAAGTTGAGGACAATTAAATTAACCTCCATTGATTATAGTTTGGAGAAGAAAAGAAATGGAGATTAATTTGAAGATGACGACCATCCACGCCGCCGCCAGCCATATCTAATAGATGAGAATGAAATAATGACGATGCTGGTGAGAGAGAGGTAGGTGAAATGGAAAAATTGTTGCCGGTGAAGAAAGAAAATGAGAGGTAAATTGAAAAATGGGTGTAGGGGAGATGAGATAAATCATTTGTCCCTGGCGATATTTCTATTTATGGTTCATATTAAAAAATATTTAAAAATTAAATTAAAAATTTTAAATTTTAAACCCTACGCCCTTAAAAGTACATCATATCCTAAATTTTCTATACACTAACCCTAAACCTTAACTTTACACTCTAAATCCCTAATTTTATTGGGGAGACATAAATAGAAATATTTAGGAGGTAGACAATTTTCACCATGGGAAATGAAAATAAATAAAAAAGACTTCAAATATATATATATATATATATATATATATTTTATTTTTCATGCCACATGTCAATCAGTTGTTGCTCTGAATATTTTTTTAAAAATTAAATTTTATTTTTATTAAAAATAAAGATAAAAATAGAAAATAATGAACTTTTAAGGACTAATTTTGCAATTATTCCATAAGTAAATGAAAGTTTTTATTTTTAAAATAAAAACATGTGTCAAATTTCGTATGGATTCAAAGACCCACGTGGCTTCTATCAGGAAAAAAAAATTCGTTGATGGCGAAAAAATTTATGCACAAAACTGAAAATAGAAAAAAATAAACAATGACATCAAAATTAACTAAAAGGGATAACAAATAAGTAACAGTGGCATTCAATTAAAAACATGATAGCATTTTAAGCCCAATATATTCAAATTTGAATATAATTTTTTTGATAAATTTTAATCCTAATACTTTCCAATTTTAATTTGAATATAGTTTAAACTCCAAATTATAATTATAAATTTTAACCGACTCCTTATGTATTAAACTCTAAATCTTTATTGTATCTTACAACTCTAAACTCCTCTCACTCTTAAAAAGTGCGGTTGCTTTTAAAAAGTGCGGTGAAAAAAGTGATTTTCAAACTAGCTGTTGAAAAGTAGTTTTGAAAAGCTGGTTAGTGTTTGTCATTGATGTCAAAAAGTGATTTTGAGGAGATAAAATGTCTATTTTAGACATGATATTGAAAAGTAAAAGTAAATTTGGGTGGTTGTTCAAATTAATTAATGTTATGATTTATGAAATAAATCAATTTTAATTATAATAAAAAATTATTTTTTTATAAAATTTAATTTGAAAATATAAACTACATTCTAGATTATATACGGGCATACCACTTACACATTAATAATAAATATAAAATAAAGTACAAATAAAACAATTTTATTTTCAATATAAATATTATAAAATATATATTATTTTACAATTATATATGCATAAATATTATTTTAACAATAAATGATAATTAAATAATAAAGGTAAAAAAGTAATTTTATTTTTAAACTAGCTTTTCCACCCAAGAAGCTATAAAATTCAGCTTCTTGGTTTGGGTGGAAAAGCTAGTTTTAAAAGCAACCAAAAACAACTTAAAAAAGTGCCCTAAATCTTTATTGTATCTTACAACTCTAAACTCCTCTCACTCTTAATCTCCTATATAAACATCATATGTTGGTTAATATAGATAGTCAAGGGAAAGCAAGATTCCGCATAGCTCTTTAGTTTTTTTTCTTCTTTCAAGTAAGCGACTAACATTATTTCGTCTCTTGGCTTTCCCGGTTTAATTTGGAGAAGATTGAGCAATTCTTTTCAGAATTTTACTTGAATTCAACAACTGTTTCTTTTCCCTTTTGTAGTTGATACTGCAAGACCCAAGCAAAATCTGCATCTGGCTAAACATGGAGGATTGTTCATCACATGTGTCATCTTCATTTTTCTCCTCAGCGACTCAACAATTTGGAGTCGACAATGAGACTGATGAGATCTCTAGCCCTGGTATAAAGGGTGAACCTTCGGAATCCCTAAATGACTTCCAAATTGCGGGAGCTGATTCAAATACAGAAATAGGAGGTTGTAAATCTGAACCTTCTCCTGCAGAAAGACAACGGAAAAGAAAACATTATGAAAGGTCTAAGGGGTATATGGAAAAGATAAAGGTAAAGAAATCTAATTCAATTCAATGTAAACCCTAAATTTCAAATTTGAGTATCTGTGAACTGTTATTGCTTTTATCTTGTCGTTTTAATTGCATGTTACTTGCTTAATCTTTTTTTATTGTATCTTGTATGTGATCTTCGCTACCCCTTTCCGTTTAATCATGAAATTGCATGTAGTTTGATGTTAAGTTTGGATTACTTACTAATTGGTCTTATATTGGTGATTATCACGACGGCATATTTGTTCTGCAGAAAACATGTGAAAAGATTGCTGATATAGAAGGGGCACTGCTGGAGGAAAGAGATGGTACGTTTAATATGATTGAAAACATACTGCAGAAGCAAAGAGATGAAACATTTGCCATGATTAAACGCTTGAAAGAGGCACAGCAGAAAAGAGATGGAAATATTGCTTTCAAGCTTAAACGCTTGAAAAAGGAACTTGAACGATTAAGAGCTCGGACTACAAGGTCAGAAGAGGAAAGAGGATTGGTGCTTTCCGTTCACAGGCAGCAGCTTAAGCCTCAAAGTTTTACCCTCCAGATACCAACTGTGAGCTTCTCGACCGCATTATGACATTGTTGTTATTATTTTGCGATTCTCTTCTTTTTTCATAGCTTATACTCATCACTAATATTTATTGTAATTAACCACAAAAGCATTTGGTACACAACCATTAAACCAGAATTGTTACCTATTTGTTTTCTGCATGTCCTTGGAACTAACTGAATTCGTTGACAATGTATGGTATATTGATCTGAGCCTATTGGGGGCTTGAAATGTACAATGCTTCAACTGGAATTGATCTTTGCACTTCAATGCCTCTGATTAAAACATATTATGTTTTTAATAAAGTTTGATAAGTACATAAATTCTTATCTACACTTTTTTCCCACCCTTTCTCCAGTTTTCATCGATGGAAATTGCTGCATCCCATCCCATATCAAATGGTTGTGCAGATGGGGCTGACATTCTTACGAAACTTGAGGCTGATGAACAAAGCAACGTGAGGTTATCAGACTTTGCTGGCTTAGGTGGTGAGCGGAGACCAGTAGGCAAATATAACTTCCCTCCCTTGCTACATCAAATCGTAAAGAACATCACCGAGGTCTATGGTGATGTTTCTGCAGCAAGTAGGTTGTCCGTGAGTCTTACTGGAGAGTTCTACGTAGTTTTCTGTGCTTCAATCAAGGAGATGAGTGAACTCCGCCTCGAACAAGTCACTGAAAATATGATATTGAAGTGGAGGGATGCAATCAAGGATGCTTTACGCGTCAGGTTCAAGGTAGATTTTGCAATGGAACATTTGAAGAAAGTTGCCTGTGCATATATTGGTTTAATGGAGCGTCGAAAGCTGGATAGTATGGCTTCCAAGATATCCAATTTGGAGGCTCAGTTGAGTGTTGGGAAAGCAGATTATTGTAAGATATCCGAAATGTCCAAGATATACATAGACAACCGTCTTGGCGCAGGGACATAGCCCCCGTGCGGCAACCCAAGGCTCTTACCAGCCCAGGGCTAAGCCTTATCCGCTCGATGCTTACTGGTTTCGCCCTCCCATGGGCTCATCAGGGAAGCGGGGACAGCTCCCGACCAGTGTGGTGCCTACCAACGCGCCAGGCCCAAAGGACTGAACGGTTGTACGGCACGTACTACACCCTTAATGCTATCCCGCATCCCACTTTAAGCACAACCAGCAAGCATCTGTCACGGTCTCGAGCATCACGCGAATAGGACCGTGACAATTTGTCACGGGGTCAGAGTCTTGGCGCAGGGACATAGCCCCAGTGCGGCAACCCAAGGCTCTTACCAGCCCGGGGCTAAGCCTTATCCGCTCGATGCTTACTGGTTTCGCCCTCCCATGGGCTCATCAAGGAAGCGGGGACAGCTCCCGACCAGTGTGATGCCTACCAGCACGCCAGGCCCGAAGGACTGAACGGCTGTACGGCACGTACTACACCCTTAATGCTATCCCGCATCCCGCTTTAAGCACAGCCAGCAAGCATCTGTCATGGTCTCGAGCATCACGCGAATAGGACCGTGACAAACTCCCCCACTTGAGTCATGCACGCCCTCGTGCATGAGGAGTAAGCTCTTCACCCTCTTCTTTTAGCCGGGATCTAGTGTGCAATTCCCCGCCAGCTCGCCCTCTTCATTGGAGGCACGAGTGCTTGTGGAACTTTCGCTGTAGCTTCCTGCCTACCCGACCTCATCTTTTAGAGGCCCTACTCGCGAACACCCCTTACCGGGTGCGAGACACATGCTCGTCAACTTTGACTCGCTACGCAGCACAAGGAGCGCTTGGCAAGCTCACAGCTAGCACACAGACTGGCTCTGATACCATCTGTCACGGGGTCAGAGTCTTGGCGCAGGGACATAGCCCCCGTGCGGCAACCCAAGGCTCTTACCAGCCCGGGGCTAAGCCGTATCCGCTCGATGCTTACTGGTTTCGCCCTCCCATGGGCTCTTCAGGGAAGCGAGGACAGCTCCCGACCAGTGTGGTGCCTACCAACGCGCCAGGCCCGAAGGACTGAACGGCTGTACGGCACGTACTACACCCTTAATGCTATCCCGCATCCCACTCTAAGTACAGCCAGCAAGCATCTGTCACGGTCTCGAGCATCACACGAATAGGACCGTGACAAACTCCCCCACTTGAGTCATGCACGCCCTCGTGCATGGGGAGTAAGCTCTTCACCCTCTTCTTTTAGCCGGGATCTAGTGTGCAATTCCCCGCCAGCTCGCCCTCTTCATTGGAGGCACGAGTGCTTGTGGAACTTTCGCTGTAGCTTCCTGCCTACCCGACCTCATCTTTAGAGGCCCCACTCGCGAACACCCCTTACCGGGTGCGAGACACATGCTCGTCAACTTTGACTCGCTACGCAGCACAAGGAGCGCTTGGCAAGCTCACAGTTAGCACACAGAGTGGCTCTGATACCATCTGTCACGGGGTCAGAGTCTTGGCGCAGGGACATAGCCCCCGTGCGGCAACCCAAGGCTCTTACCAGCCCGGGGCTAAGCCTTGTCCGCTCGATGCTTACTGGTTTCGCCCTCCCATGGGCTCGTCAGGGAAGCGGGGACAGCTCCCGACCAGTGTGGTGCCTACCAGCACGCCAGGCCCGAAGGACTGAACGGCTGTACGGTACGTACTACACCCTTAATGCTATCCCGCATCCCGCTCTAAGCACAGCCAGCAAGCATCTGTCATGGTCTCGAGCATCACGCGAATAGGACCGTGACAAACTGTAACCCCCTTAACCCGGCCTAGACGGTTGACCCGAATTAAGAAAGTCACACGGGGAAAACCAAAGTCAACCCGAAAGTCAACCTTGATTAACGACCCTTTTTTTTCTTTTTAACCTTGTCTAGATGCACTTTAGACCTAATTGTGATCACACAAACATCATACCAAAAGATCACAAACATCAGAGATCAAACAGGGACTCAAATGAACAAATTACAACTTTAGGGACCAAAATGTAAATTCTGATAAATATGAGGACTTAATCCAAATTAAAGTTACCAACATGAAATTAATCAGGTTTCATGCTTCTCCGTAAAATTTCAGCTCAAAAGGACTTCCCAAACTCATACAATTGCACAAACAAGTTTCAGGACCAAAACGCAAACATTCCAAAACATATAACTGCCAATGTCAGCCCCCAACGGTCACCCGTTCCGAAACAGGCATAGCCCGTTTCGAAACTCGGGGCCGTTCCGCAACGCGTACCGAAACGGGGGTCTGGCAGTAGCCTTTCCGTTTCGGAACGGCCCCTCTCGTTTCGGACGCCTGGGCACAATTAAGGCACCCGTTCCGAAACGGTAGGTGCTGTTCCGAAACACCCTGCACAAATTGCCTCAAAAAGCATTATTAAACATGCAATTAAACATCCAATCATGCACCAAACGCCACCAAACTTTACCAGCATGCGATTAAACATAGAAGGGACATATAAGCATCTTCAGTTCAACAAAATAACATCATAAGCAAAAAGCCCCAAATCTATAGGCATGCTTCCTACACAAGTAAGCCATTCAAGCACAAACTTCCAAAACAAGCATATAAAGACCAACCACAAAAACCAGCATTCTCAACCACATTCAACATACTTAGGGAGTTCAAAACATCTCCCAAAACATATACATTGGTCCCCCATTGCCAAATTACCAAAAGCTAAAATGTACTTAGAAAACCTTCCATACATAGAGCTTTGTTTCCACTTGGATGCTTGCCCTCCTTGCTGCCCTCAAGGTACTTTAATGCTCTGCATTATTGATTTGAGAAAACAAAGAGAGCGTAAGCAAAAGCTTAGTGAGGAATGCTCAACAAAACCATCCAATAATGCATTTATAAAACACTTTATAAATCATGCCTCAAATCATCATTTACACATGCTCAAAAGCATACTTAAACATGCATCTCATGCATCATATCTCAACATGTCATATTGGCCACAAGTGATACATTTCATTTCTTTAAAACAAGTTCATCAACTTTCACCCCAAGGACTTTTAAACACCTTGGCCTCAAGGACTTTTAAACACCTTGGCCTATGGACTTTTAAACACCATAGAAAGGACCACACAAGGACTTTTAACCACCTTTGTGTCCGTATCAAGTTTCACCTCAAGGACTTTTAAACACCTTGAACCCCAAGGACTTTTAAACACCTTGGCCATGGACTTTTAAACACCATGATATAATTTACCTCAAGGACTTTTAAACACCTTGACCCCAAGGACTTTTAAACACCTTGGCCTATGGACTTTTAAACACCATAGAATGGACCACACAAGGACTTTTAAACACCTTTGTGTCCGTAACAAGAACCATCCAAGGACTTTTAACCACCTTGATGTTCTTAAGTAAACAAGGCTCACTCAAGGACTTTTAACCACCTTAGTGACCTTAACCTTTTCAAAACATCACTTGCCAATATACATCATTATCATCAATTTATCCACTGTTTTAAAGCATTAAACCAAGCCATATTCATCATGCATTTAAAAGCATCAAACCACATTTAATCAATGTTCAAAAACAAGGAACTCTTACCTTGAGCTTCCTTCAACATATGGCTTACAAAAACAGCATTAACCATGCTAAATCATGCTTTCAAAACAGAATTTAAAACATGCAATAAACCACATTGCACAACAATCAAATCATGGCCACCACTAGAGAGTATTTCCGAAAACTTACACTTGAGCTTAGCAAATTTGTTTAGACTTAAACTAAGCTCCCAAGTCATTGGTTTCAAAGCCGAAAACCCAATTTCACTCACCGATTCCACTTCGCCTCAAGCCAAAGCACCAATTCAAGCTTCCGGATCAACAACTCTTGGATCCAAAGATGCCTCCCCTGATTAAACACATTAAAGCAGAGATTTAATGCATCATCATGCATCAAAAGCTTCAATGAAAGCACTCAAACTCGCTGCTCTCATTCACACTCCAATTTCGGCCACCAAACACAACCGAAATTGCATCAA
The DNA here is from genome assembly GCA_030270665.1 of Hibiscus trionum. Classification (NCBI taxonomy): domain Eukaryota; kingdom Viridiplantae; phylum Streptophyta; class Magnoliopsida; order Malvales; family Malvaceae; genus Hibiscus; species Hibiscus trionum. The sequence continues at coordinate 1,819,232 of BSYR01000056.1, read as the reverse complement.
AACCACTTCTCAACAAAGCCCAGCCATAAACCAGCAAAACCTAACATCCATTAACACCATTTAACATCTAAAAACAACCTAAAAGCATCCTTATACCTCCAGCAACATCAGATCCACAAGATCACCACAAAAACATCCAAGAATCACAAGCTAAACTTAGGAAACTCAACCTATCCGGGATTGCATTAATCAAAACTCATTTCCTTATCAATTTAGAGTTCATTTAACATCAAAAACACATCTCAAATCACAGATTAATCAGATCTAACGAAAATCATCAAAAATCACCAAATCTTGCATTATAAGCCAAGATCCATTTCACCACTTAAAATCCTTTAATAAAACTTCAATTAAGAGTTGAGAACTTGGGAATTTCAGTAAAGAACTGATAGTTTAGAGGAGAAGGACGTTCTTACCTCCAAACTTGTGTTTCTCCACTTTTTGGAATAAAAAACCTTGTTGAATCAACTAGCAAATGATGAGGTTTTGAAGATATGATGTTTAGGAATCAAAAGAATGTTGAAAGGAGGATTTTAGGTGAGAAAATCAGAAACAACTCTCTGGAAAACAAGTGTTTGGATTGAGAGAAAATGAGAGAAAGAAAATAGAAAAGTTAGTTAAGAAAATAGCCAAATGGCCTTTCCCTCCACTTTTGATATGTTTTAAAATCAGAATAAATCTCAAAATATCTTAGAAAAATCTGGAGAAACTACTTTTGGAATAATAGCTCCTTAAAGATTCAAAGTTTCAACTCTTTATAAAACAGTCACAAAACTTTCAAAAATTACATTTTGGTCACTAGCCAAAATGTCACTCTTCCAAAACCCAATTTTCAAAATTGATTTCACAGTTCACTTAATTATATTAAAAGATGATTTTAGAACATTTTTCCATATTTTTAATGCAACCCGAACTAGGCTTTCCTAATTTCACCTCTTTAGATTCGAACAGCACTTTGACCAAACCGGTCAACGCCCAAAACTTCTAAGCCCAAAACCGGGGCGTTACAACTCTCCCCCCTTAAGAAATTTCGTCCTCAAAATTTACCTGAAGGAAAGAGATAAGGAAACTGCTTCAGCATGTCTTCCTTCCGCTCCCACGTGGCTTCCTCAACACCGCGATGCTTCCACAGCACCTTCACCAACTCAATGGTCTTGCCACGAAGAACCTTGCTATCCGAATCCAGAACCTTCACCGGTTCCTCATCATAGGTCAAATCCGGATTCAGTTCCACTTCCTCCACAGGCATCACATGCGAAGGATCAGATCTATACCTCCGGAGCATAGAAACATGGAACACATCATGAATCTTCTCCAACTCCTGAGGTAACCTCAACCGATACGCAACAGGACCCAAACGCTCAACCACCTCATATGGTCCAATGTACCTAGGGCTCAACTTACCCTTTCGGCCAAACCGCATCACCTTCTTCCAAGGCGAAACCTTCAAGAATACACGGTCACCCACCGCATACTCTATCTCCTTACGCTTCAAATCCGCGTAAGACTTCTGCCGATCAGAAGCAGCCTTCAACCGCTCACAAATGAGCTTTACCTTCTCTGTGGTCCCTTTCAACAAAGCCGGCATCGAAACCAACTTTTGACCAGTTTCAGCCCAACAAAGAGGAGTCCTACACTTCCTCCCGTACAAAGCCTCATAAGGTGCCATCTGTATACTTGCCTGATAACTGTTGTTATAAGCAAACTCAACCAAGGGCAGATGCTTCTCCCAAGAACCTTGGAACTCAATCACGCAGCACCTCAACATATCCTCCAAAATCTGGATAACTCGCTCAGACTGACCATCCGACTGAGGATGATAGGATGTACTGAAATGCAACCTTGTACCCAGAGCTTGGTGCAAACACTGCCAGAACCGCGATGTGAACCTCGGATCCCTATCCGACACAATCGACTTAGGCACACCATGCAGCCGCACAATCTCAGCGATGTACAGCTCTGCCAACTTATCCAAAGAAAACGTGGTATGCACAGGCAAGAAATGCGCACACTTCGTTAGGCGATCCACAATCACCCACACCGAATTCTTCTTCGAGGGAGACATAGGTAAACCAGATACAAAATCCATGGTAACCCATTCCCACTTCCACTCAGGGACTTTCAACGGTTGCAACAACCCTGAAGGAAACTGATGCTCAGCCTTAACTCGCTGACATACCAAACACTTGCTAACAAACTCCGCAACATCTTTCTTCAAACCCACCCAATAGTACTCATCACGAAGATCACGGTACATCTTAGTACTACCAGGGTGCATAGCAAAAGGACTACTATGACCTTCAGTCAGAATAGCACGCCTCAACTCAGCATCAGCAGGCACTACTATCCGACTCCCAAAACACAACACACCATCATCATTAAAACAGAAATCCGAAGGTCTACCCTCCGCAATATCCTGAACATGAGACACCAAGGAATCATCCAGCAACTGCTTATCCTTGATCAACTGAACCAAAGAGGGTTTCACTTGCAACTCAGCAACGAGACCACCATCTTGCGATATGCTCAAGCTAGCAAACATAGCCCTCAGCTCAACAGCCACTTTCCTACTCAAGGCATCCGCTACAACATTAGCCTTCCCAGGATGGTACTCAATCGTCAGATCATAATCCTTGAGCAACTCCAACCAACGCCGCTGCCTAAGATTCAACTCCTTCTGAGACATCAGATACCTCAAACTCTTGTGATCTGTGTACACATTACACTTCTCACCATACAGATAATGTCTCCAGATCTTCAGAGCAAAAACCACTGCAGCCAGCTCAATATCATGCGTAGGGTAATTGCGCTCATGCACTTTCAACTGCCGCGATGCATAAGCCACCACCTTACCCTCCTGCATCAGCACACACCCCAAACCTACATAGGATACATCACTGTAAACCACAAACTCTTTCCCTGATTCAGGCTGAATCAAGATAGGAGCTTGCGTCAAAGCCGCCTTAAGCTTCTCAAAAGCCTGCTGTCTCGTTTCCGTCCACTCATACTTAACATCCTTTTGCAACAGCTTCGTCAAAGGAGCAGCAATCTTGGAAAAACCATCCACAAACCTTCGGTAGTATCCCGCCAAACCAAGGAAACTACGGACCTTATGAACAGACTTAGGAACTTTCCAATTCATCACCGCCTCAATCTTCTGAGGATCAACACGAATCCCCTCAGCTGAGACCACATGCCCAAGAAACACCACCTCCCTTAACCAGAACTCACACTTACTCAGCTTAGCATAAAGCTGATTCTCCAACAAAGCTTGCAAAACAATCCTCAAATGCTCTTCATGCTCCTCCTCAGTACGCGAGTACACGAGGATATCATCAATGAACACCAGAACAAACTTGTCCAGGTATTAATGAAACACACGATTCATCATGTCCATGAAAGCAGCAGGAGCATTTGTCAACCCAAACGGCATCACAAGAAACTCATAATGCCCATACCTTGTCCTGAAAGCTGTCTTAGGCACATCCACATCCTTCACCTTCAACTGATAATACCCTGACCTCAAGTCAATCTTAGAGAACACAGCAGCTCCCCGAAATTGGTCCAAAAGATCATCAATCCTCGGCAAAGGATACCGATTCTTGATAGTCAACTTGTTCAGCTGACGGTAATCAATGCACATCCTCATAGTGCCATCCTTCTTCTTCACAAACAAGACCGGTGCTCCCCAAGGTGACACACTCGGCCGGATGAAACCACGATCAAGCAACTCTTGCAACTGCGTCTTCAGCTCCTTCAGCTCCTTAGGTGCCATTCTATAGGGAGTAATGGACACAGGAGTTGTATTCTCATACAGCTCAATTCCAAACTCCACCTCGCGGTTAGGAGGTAAACCAGGCAACTCCTTAGGAAAAACACCAGGAAACTCCTTCACAACTCTGATATCTTGCACCCTCAACTCCTTAGAGCTAGGATTCATCACAAAAGCTAGATAGGCTTCACAACCTTGCCTCAACATCCTGCTCGCCTCCAAGGTAGACACCACATTGGCAAGAAACTTCACATTCTCACCAACCACAACAACTTCATAATCATCCGCAAGCTTAAGCGAAACTCGCTTGTTCTCACAATCCACAACAGCGCGATGCTCAGCAAGCCAATCCATACCAAGGATTACATCGAAACCATAGAAAGGTAACTCCATAAGATCAACATGAAAAACATGTTCTTGAACAACCAAGGGACACCTTCTATAAAGCTTACGAGTCACAACAGTCTCACCAAAAGAACTAGTGACTCGAACACCAACATCCAAAGACTCAACAAGCAAACCAAGCAATTCAGCATGCTCACGCAAAATGTATGAACGCGTAGATCCAGAATCTATCAAAGAAAGCAATGACAAGGATTGCAAAGTAAAGGTACCTGCAATCACATCCGCATCATTCCTTCCCTCACGCTGAGCATACACCCTCGCTTGACCTCCACCCTCAGGCTGAATAGCCACAACATGGGCCACTCCACGACCACCTTCCTCTCTCCTCTGGAAATTACCACGGCCGCGCCCACGACCTCTCTACGGTGCAGCAACAACAGGAGCACGCACCTGATCACCAGCCAACCTAGGACAATCACGCCTCACATGGTCTGCGGATCCACAATTCCAGCACCCATTACCAGCTTCTGCAACAGGAGCTTGCACCTCTCTCACAGCACGGGGACAGTCACGTTTCATGTGACCACGTGAACCACAGATCCAACAAGCACTCGGATCAGCTCTAGCATTGCCTCCTCTAGCAGGTGCACCACCACCTCTCTTAGCTGAAGACTGATACTTCTGATCACGTCCCCTCTTGTTCCGTCCACCTCCAGAACTATACTCAGCAGCTCGCTTGCCAGCACCCTTAGCAGATAAACTCAAGTTCATCTCAACGTCCTTGGCTCGGCCCACCAACACGTCAAAATCATCATACTCGGCGGCCAGCAAATACATTTTCACATCCGTCTCTAAACCATAACGGAACCTCTCGCACCTTGCCCGCTCATCAGGTACCAGCTCCGGTGCATACTGACTGAGTCGCACAAACTGCACCTCATACTCAGCCACACTTATGCTCCCTTGGGTAAGAGACATGAATTCACGCTTCTTCTCATCAAGATATCTCACACCAAGATATCTCCGCTTGAACACATTCTGAAAGAATGTCCAAGTCACATCAGCTTCTGCCATCCCAGCAATAGTGGTTGTCCACCACGTATACGCATCCTTCTGCAGCAAGGACACAACACAACCCAGCTTCTGCACATCAGTGCAACTCATCTGGCCCAAGATTCGCTTGGTACTCTCTAGCCAAGCTTCAGAACTCTCAGCAGACATACCCCTGAACTCAGTCCCACCAAGACTGCGTAGACGCTCCAAAGGTAGTCTGACACCAGCATCTTCCTGATGCCCCGCTCCACGAGCCCCAGCTACTGCTGCTTGAAAAGCACCAACAATAGCTTGCACTAACATCGTCATATCAGGCATAGCTTGCCCCTGACCAGCCCCAGGTCCAGCAGCTCCAGCGCCAGCTGCAGCTCCAGCTTCCTCAGCCCCAGCACCACCACCACCAGGTGGAGGAGGAGGTAACACCGCACTACCCGTGTTTTCCTCATTCTCATTCTCATTAGGAGCCGTAGCTCGCACATTACCTCGTAACTCTCTACGTGGTGCCATACTTTTACCATGCAATCACAACACAAATAAAACAAAGTCAGGCCCAGCAAGGTAAGCAATCCAAGTATTCAAGCTCAAGTTCATTTCAAAACAACATCTTTCCTTTAGCTTTGATTTGGCAATGGGTACCCACTACATGCTACATCACAGCACATACTTCAATTGCATCAAAATCACAAGCCATTAAACATGCTTTCACTCAACAAGCATACAAGGCATACATACTTCAATCATGCATACATACATTCCCAATTACTCGAGAACTCAGCTCTGATACCACCAAATGTAACCCCCTTAACCCGGCCTAGACGGTTGACCCGAATTAAGAAAGTCACACGGGGAAAACCAAAGTCAACCCGAAAGTCAACCTTGATTAACGACCTTTTTTTTTCTTTTTAACCTTGTCTAGATGCACTTTAGACCTAATTGTGATCACACAAACATCATACCAAAAGATCACAAACATCAGAGATCAAACAGGGACTCAAATGAACAAATTACAACTTTAGGGACCAAAATGTAAATTCTGATAAATATGAGGACTTAATCCAAATTAAAGTTACCAACATGAAATTAATCAGGTTTCATGCTTCTCCGTAAAATTTCAGCTCAAAAGGACTTCCCAAACTCATACAATTGCACAAACAAGTTTCAGGACCAAAACGCAAACATTCCAAAACATATAACTGCCAATGTCAGCCCCCAACGGTCACCCGTTCCGAAACAGGCATAGCCCGTTTCGAAACTCGGGGCCGTTCCGCAACGCGTACCGAAACGGGGGTCTGGCAGTAGCCTTTCCGTTTCGGAATGGCCCCTCTCGTTTCGGACGCCTGGCACAATTAAGGCACCCGTTCCGAAACGGTAGGTGCTGTTCCGAAACACCCTGCACAAATTGCCTCAAAAAGCATTATTAAACATGCAATTAAACATCCAATCATGCACCAAACGCCACCAAACTTTACCAGCATGTGATTAAACATAGAAGGGACATATAAGCATCTTCAGTTCAACAAAATAACATCATAAGCAAAAAGCCCCAAATCTATAGGCATGCTTCCTACACAAGTAAGCCATTCAAGCACAAACTTCCAAAACAAGCATATAAAGACCAACCACAAAAACCAGCATTCTCAACCACATTCAACATACTTAGGGAGTTCAAAACATCTCCCAAAATATACATTGGTCCCCCATTGCCAAATTACCAAAAGCTAAAATGTACTTAGAAAACCTTCCATACATAGAGCTTTGTTTCCACTTGGATGCTTGCCCTCCTTGCTGCCCTCAAGGTACTTTAATGCTCTGCATTATTGATTTGAGAAAACAAAGAGAGCGTAAGCAAAAGCTTAGTGAGGAATGCTCAACAAAACCATTCAATAATGCATTTATAAAACACTTTATAAATCATGCCTCAAATCATCATTTACACATGCTCAAAAGCATACTTAAACATGCATCTCATGCATCATATCTCAACATGTCATATTGGCCACAAGTGATACATTTCATTTCTTTAAAACAAGTTCATCAACTTTCACCCCAAGGACTTTTAAACACCTTGGCCCCAAGGACTTTTAAACACCTTGGCCTATGGACTTTTAAACACCATAGAAAGGACCACACAAGGACTTTTAACCACCTTTGTGTCCGTATCAAGTTTCACCTCAAGGACTTTTAAACACCTTGAACCCCAAGGACTTTTAAACACCTTGGCCATGGACTTTTAAACACCATGATATAATTTACCTCAAGGACTTTTAAACACCTTGACCCCAAGGACTTTTAAACACCTTGGCCTATGGACTTTTAAACACCATAGAATGGACCACACAAGGACTTTTAAACACCTTTGTGTCCGTAACAAGAACCATCCAAGGACTTTTAACCACCTTGATGTTCTTAAGTAAACAAGGCTCACTCAAGGACTTTTAACCACCTTAGTGACCTTAACCTTTTCAAAACATCACTTGCCAATATACATCATTATCATCAATTTATCCACTGTTTTAAAGCATTAAACCAAGCCATATTCATCATGCATTTAAAAGCATCAAACCACATTTAATCAATGTTCAAAAACAAGGAACTCTTACCTTGAGCTTCCTTCAACATATGGCTTACAAAAACAGCATTAACCATGCTAAATCATGCTTTCAAAACAGAATTTAAAACATGCAATAAACCACATTGCACAACAATCAAATCATGGCCACCACTAGAGAGTATTTCCGAAAACTTACACTTGAGCTTAGCAAAGTTGTTTAGACTTAAACTAAGCTCCCAAGTCATTGGTTTCAAAGCCGAAAACCCAATTTCACTCACCGATTCCACTTCGCCTCAAGCCAAAGCACCAATTCAAGCTTCCGGATCAACAACTCTTGGATCCAAAGATGCCTCCCCTGATTAAACACATTAAAGCAGAGATTTAATGCATCATCATGCATCAAAAGCTTCAATGAAAGCACTCAAACTCGCTGCTCTCATTCACACTCCAATTTCGGCCACCAAACACAACCGAAATTGCATCAAAACCACTTCTCAACAAAGCCCAGCCATAAACCAGCAAAACCTAACATCCATTAACACCATTTAACATCTAAAAACAACCTAAAAGCATCCTTATACCTCCAGCAACATCAGATCCACAAGATCACCACAAAAACATCCAAGAATCACAAGCTAAACTTAGGAAACTCAACCTATCCGGGATTGCATTAATCAAAACTCATTTCCTTATCAATTTAGAGTTCATTTAACATCAAAAACACATCTCAAATCACAGATTAATCAGATCTAACGAAAATCATCAAAAATCACCAAATCTTGCATTATAAGCCAAGATCCATTTCACCACTTAAAATCCTTTAATAAAACTTCAATTAAGAGTTGAGAACTTGGGAATTTCAGTAAAGAACTGATAGTTTAGAGGAGAAGGACGTTCTTACCTCCAAACTTGTGTTTCTCCACTTTTTGGAATAAAAAACCTTGTTGAATCAACTAGCAAATGATGAGGTTTTGAAGATATGATGTTTAGGAATCAAAAGAATGTTGAAAGGAGGATTTTAGGTGAGAAAATCAGAAACAACTCTCTGGAAAACAAGTGTTTGGATTGAGAGAAAATGAGAGAAAGAAAATAGAAAAGTTAGTTAAGAAAATAGCCAAATGGCCTTTCCCTCCACTTTTGATATGTTTTAAAATCAGAATAAATCTCAAAATATCTTAGAAAAATCTGGAGAAACTACTTTTGGAATAATAGCTCCTTAAAGATTCAAAGTTTCAACTCTTTATAAAACAGTCACAAAACTTTCAAAAATTACATTTTGGTCACTAGCCAAAATGTCACTCTTCCAAAACCCATTTTTCAAAATTGATTTCACAGTTCACTTAATTATATTAAAAGATGATTTTAGAACATTTTTCCATATTTTTAATGCAACCCGAACTAGGCTTTCCTAATTTCACCTCTTTAGATTCGAACAGCACTTTGACCAAACCGGTCAACGCCCAAAACTTCTAAGCCCAAAACCGGGGCGTTACATGCTGCAGATGAGTTCACTGGCAAGGCTGTCAGCTGGGGTATTTTTGAGAGTTCCTATTAGGGGTGTTGCCTATGCTCGCATCTCTCAGCCTTGATTTCTATTTTTGGATAGGTACAATTCATTTGATTCGAGCAAAATGATTCGTATTGTCTTACTCAGTTTTCCTCCCTGCATTCTTCTAATTGATATATTTATATATATACCATTTTGATTTTTTTCGCCAGTTGTTTCGACCTATTATTTAATGATAATTTTTAATGTAATTATAGGTATTTGACCCATCAACTGATCAATCTAGATCAATATTGCAGAGACTCACCGTAGAGATTATCTTTTCTAACTTTTTCTATTCATAATAACACAATTTTTTTGAAGAAATAATAAATTAAATAAATTATTATTAATTATGATTTATTTTTAGAAAAATTAGAAATATATATTAAAAAAAGGTAAAATACTCCATCCATCACTCAACAATCTTTTTACTCCTGTTTTGGTCACTAATTTTATACATTGAATGCTTTTAGTCACTCATCACTATTTTATTATTAACAAATATTTTATTATTATTTTAGCATGAATGACATTTTCTTATTATTGGTTAATATAAATATAATTTAAAAAGAAAAATCAAATTGCCCGCGGACCACCATTCGCCTCCAACGCCGAAAGTCGTAGATTATAGTTGTTTGGTCTTATATTTCACCTGTCACTTTGTCTTACTCCCTTAAATTCGTATCCAACCTCCATTTTACCAGAAAATATTCTGAAATCTATGAAAAAGAGATTGAAAATGAGAAAATCGAAGGGTTTATATCTAGATTTACGAGTTTTAGGACATTTTTCGATGAAACAATTATCAGATTCGGACTCAGCGTGTTAAACGAGTTGCCTTGTGCAATTTGGGGTTAAACGGCCACCGGTTTTGAAGTACTCGGTGGTCTACGATGATAGCAACCGACGACGATTATTTTAAAATTTAATAATAATAAAATATTATTTTATTATTTATTTTAAATTATTTTTATATTTAGTAATATTAAAAAAAATCGAAAATAACAATAAAATATTCGTGAGTGATCAAAAATGTTATATGTATAAAGCCCAGTTACTAAATAGAGATTTTTGAAAGTTGAGTGACCAAAATAGTTGTGAGAAGATTGTTGAGTGATGAACGATGTATTTTATTTTAAAAAAAATTGCTGGCGTATAAAAATGTCTTGTTCTCAAACCAAGTCAACCTGACACATCAATTTCCTGTGTTGACCTTTAGTCAACTAAAAATTTCTATCTAATAAGGGCATTTTGACTCAAAGTTAAACATTAAGTATGAAAGTGGACAAAAATATGACCAAAACGACAATCTAATAAAACATTAGGAGCTTTTTTTTATATTTTACCTCCCAAATAATTATTAGAAGTTAATTTAGTGGTAATCTTTTAGCCATAGTATCAATGAAAACGCATATTGCTGCAAGCCTGCAACTAGGTATCGTTTGTTCAAAAAAAATTATTAGGGTGGATTTGGTTTAAAAAATATCTTTTTTATTTTTAAAAAATATTTTTCATTATAACTTTTCAAAAAATGAAAAATATGTTTGGTTAATATAAATAAAAATTTGTATTTAAAAATAAAAAATAATAAAAATGTGCTTGGAATGAACAAGTAATTATTAAATAATAAAACTAAAATAAAATTATCAAAAATATAAAACATTAAATATAATTAAGGCATAATGCCAAAAAAATGTCTCTAACATTTGACTGACTAGTCACTTTGGCCCATATTCTTTTTTTAAATCAATTTAGACCTCAACGTTTCATTTTGAGTCAAAATAGCCCCTCCGTGAATAAAAACTATTAGCCAACTGACGATAAACAACTTGAAATGACTTGGCAGAATGACACGTTGTAAGAAAAATATTTTATATTTTATACTATTTTTTAAAATTATTTTTTGATTGATGTGTCATTTGTAAAGTCGACATATTTGCCTATATTTACCACATCATTTCAAGCCATTTATTGTTGGTTGACTAACAATGTTCATCCACATAAGGCCATTTTGACCCAAAATGAAACGTTAAGGGATAAATTGCTTCAAAAAATGAATATGGGCTGACAATTCAGTCAAATGTTAGTGGCATTTTTAGCATTATGCCTATAATAAATAGACCAAAATTTTAAAATTAATAAAAAAATATAATTTTTATTCTTAATAAGAATAATATAGAATGTGTTTCACTAGAAATAACTATTACCAGTTCATAATGACTTTTTTGGATTTTCAATCACGCCTATAATTATTCTATAATGATGTTACAATTCCGTCGCTAACTTGAGTTATTTCAATAGTTTGTGAATATCAAATGTGACTTGCTTCTAGTTTGAACCAAAAAAAGTTGTTTTCGTGTCATCAAGTTCTTTTTTATTTTCTCTTTCACCATTTTCAGACAATTCATCCTTTTCAGCTTCCAACCTAATATAATTATGCATAGCTCCGCATGCTTTCGGTATATAACGTTGTTTTTAAGAGAATAATTGGGCATATCCCAATATAGAAAATCTTTTTTCAACACATCAATAATTCACTCAATTACATTTCAAACAGAAGAATGTCTCATATTAAATAATTTTTCTTTCTCTCTTGGTTGATGCCTATCTATAAAATCACTTGTATAGTATCATTGTCCATAAATTGGTTCTAAAAATCTCGATATATTTAAATATCCAACATCTATCACATAATATTTATATACAATTTCAATATAAAACACTTGTTAATAAAAATTATGTCAAATACATAATATTGATTAATTCACTAATATCAAAATAATTAAGCTATTAAAACACACTAGTACTTGGCATTGGAAAAAAAGTTGTTCAATACAATTACTTAATACCACGTTAACAAATACTCTACTATCATGAGCCGTTTCTTCTCATCCAGCACATACAAATATAAATAGCATGTCATGAGAACAAAGCTACCAATACAATTTGAGAAAAAATTTGTTTTTTATTCTTAAATAATATATGTTTTGATGCAGGAGTCCAAGCGAATACTTCAATTCCATTAATAGCTCAATACAATCCTCAATTTATAAAAAATATATAAAATTAAAAAACACGTTTAAAGTTTAAAAAAAAGATATTACAACATATATGTCAAAAGATATTAACTCAATTCTAAAAATATACATTAGAACAATATATCAACTCAAATCTAAAATATTAGGGAAAACAAAAACAATTTTACCTTAATAAATCCTTCCCAAATGTTTTGTGATTAAGAGTGTTTAAGCGGTTGATTCGGCCACCGATCGAACCAAATTACTTAAAATATAATTAACTGAAATACTTTTTTCTTTAACCGTTAATCAATTTTTTTAAGAAAATATTAACCGAACCGAATAAAATTCGTTAATTTAATTAATTTTCAAATTAACCAAAATTTGTCAAAAAAAAAAAGTTCCAAAGTTGTCAAGAAAGCAAATAAATTCTTCAACACTTAGCCTAAAACATTAAAGTATAGTTTATGAAGATAGAAATTCTTTAGAATTTAGATCAAAACATCACATTATATTAAGTAATAAAAGAAATGCAAGATCTACTAAAAGAAAAAAACATCAAGCCAAATAACCAACCAACTCGAACTTTGACAAAATAAATGGAGTACTTAAATTCTTATTAAGAGAATCGATCGTGAACATATAATCTGTATAGAAAAAAGTTTAGAAATCAAATTTGTTGAAATAAATATATTGATATAACAATTTAAGAGAAAAATATTTTTAGACTTATTCAAATATTGCAAAAATAATTTAAAGTCCAACAAACTTGAAAAATATGTTTCAAAGTTTCAAAACCTCAAAAATATTGCAATATCATTTGTTTATCGATTATATACAAGGTTATTATTTTATGTATTAACATTGAAAAACTACTCCAAAATCATGCCTAATTTTATTTTTAAAGTTAAAATTTAAATCTCTAATCCTAAAATCTTAAATTCTAAACTCTATCACTTAAACTCTAAAACTTAAATTTTAACAGTAAATCTTGAATTAAACCACTACACTTTGAATTAGATATATTTTTTTGAAAAATCTTTTTTTACTATATGTGTATAGAATATTTTGTCATATATATAATTATTAAAGAAACAAATTTATCATTTAAAGATATGATATAATCTGATATGGACTATAAGACATTCTTTTGTGTTCACATAATTCACGGGAGTGCTCAGAAAAATACAAATCTCAGAGTTAGGTTCCAATTCCAGCCTATCCATCTCCCAAAACAAGCCCAACATTTGCTGCTGTTTGATAAAAAAAATCACCGTCTTTCCAGAGAAAATAGCCTTACAGTGCCTTCAAAAACAACAACCTTTTTTTATTTATTTTATATTTATACAATATTAAAATTGTAATTTAACTTTGTTAAAAAATGTATTTCATCTCCCGACATTTATAGTATAATTTTGATCTTAAATTTTTTAGATCCGCCCTAATCTTTATTGCAGCTGTTACATATGCTGCTTGTGCTGTGCATTTACTTTTTGGGTAAACTACAACGGAGGTCACTCAATTATGTATAAAGTTACATTTGGGTCACTCAATTATTAAAAGTTACATTTGGGTCACTCAATTATGGGTAAGGTTACATTTGAGTCACCCAATTATTAAAGGTTACATTTAGATCACTCATTTATGGGTAAAGTTACGTTTGGGTCACCCTTCATATTTAAAAAAAGTGCATCAATTTATGTATTAGATTAATTAATGATTTCAAATGAAGTACTCTAATGTTAAAGAGGATATACACATGATTTCGAAGAAAAAATGACTAAATTGATGTACTTTTTTAAATATGAAGGGTGACTGAAAAGCAACTTTACCCATAATTGAGTGATCTAAATGTAACCTTTAATAATTGAGTGATCCAAATGTAACATTACCCATAATTGAGTGACCCAAATGTAACTTTTAATAATTGAGTGACCCGAATGTAACCTTACCCATAATTCAGTGACCTTCATTGTAGTTTACCCTTACTTTTTTTAGCATGATAGAAAAAAAAAGTTAAACTACTTAAATGACCGCCTAATTATGGATTAAAATTCTTTGTCCCTTTTACTTATGCGTGCCCTCACACTCAAAATTAAGTTTAAGATTTAAGATTTAAGGTTAGAGTTTATAGAATTTAGGGTATGATGTATTTTTTAAGGTATAAGGTTTAAAATTTAGAATTTAGAGTTTAAGATTAAAATTTATTTTTTTAGTGTTGAGTAATATATAGGAGCACCGAAAATGAGCAGATAATTTTTATCTCCTAATTATGGGGTTGGTTGCAATATGACCACTATATTTTCAATGTTAAAAGATTCGAGTTTTATTAGATATCATCTCTCAACAGTATTAAACATGGATATAAAAAATGCATGAACATTTGTTACATTATATAAATTTCTCTTGCATGTGATTTATTAAATATTTGTATATGCTTAATGTGATATTAGGAATCTTTATAGTATGGAGAAAATGCCTTTTCAATCCTTTAGAAAGAAGGATGTTAGTGGGTGCCAAATTGGTCAACCAAAGTGCATTGTACTTTTTAAGTCGGGATAGTTGAGTTTTATTATAAACACATAAAGGTTCAACAAATACAATGTTCTTAAAAATAACGAGAGGATCAAAGTGCATCATATATATGCAATTATACATTATAAGAAAATATATTAATATTATTATTGATTGTTTACAAACTCATTAAAATAGGAAAAACTTTTCTTAAATAAAAAATAGGCAATCTTTTTTTTTTTTTAAACTTGTTTGGATGGACTGAAGGCGACATGTATTCTCTCAAACTCCTCAATCTAATTGTTCACCAATAAATGTTGTGTAGGCCTATGCCCTCTAATTTTTGTATGGAGCATCAGTAAATGAACACCAGAGTATTTTTTCCCTAAAAGAAATAGCAGAATCTTTCTTCTTTAATCTCAAACCATTGATGTTAAATGAGTGTTCACTAATTTTTTTTCTCGTTAAACGGACACATATTAAAAAAACACATTTTGGATGTATTGCTATTAATACTCACCGTCAATAAATTATACTTATTATAATATGATTTATTGTTAAACTATGTATATAATCATACAATCATAAAATATCAAATAGTAAGTACTAAGTTAACTCGAGATTTAACTCATTGTATAATTTATTGATGGTGTATAAGATAATAATACATACTTCTTATTTTTTAATAAAATTGTCACTTTTATATTTTAAAATTATCTTATTTAAATTTTTAGTTTAAAAATTTAACAATTTTTATAAGTCATATTTATTTATTTATTTTTATCTTTTTTGATTTTCTCAACAAAATCAAAAGTTAATTTTATAAGACAAATTTATCATTTAAATTATTTTATATTACACATTTTATATGAATTTTTTCTTTTAAAACTCGGTGAATTATCCCACTTGGAGGATTAATTTGCACCCTTTTCTGCATAACTATTAACCAACGCCAAAGCATTGCTCGTAAGCTTCTTTACTTTCACCGCCCTCTTACACACTGCCGTCTTCATTGGTCCCTCCGCCACATCATCGAACCCGTCTGTACACGTCTCCTCGTCGGTCAAAGCTGCGCTCATCCACGTTTGCACGTTCCCCATTTGGAACCTGAAAGACTCCGAACCCGGAACCATCACCCGTCGCATTTCCTTCAACGAGCTACAGATTTCGTCCACGGCGTCGTCCATGTTCAAAAAACAGTCGCGTAAGGCGCTGCTGGCTCGTGGGTCGGCTCTGTATTCGGCTTCGCGGGTGAGGTTAGAGACGTAAGATGCAATATGGCGGGCTTTCGAGAGGCTGACACTAATGGCGATGCGAGCTAGTCGAGCCGGGTCTTGTTGGACGGCATCGGCGTAACCCGAAAGGGAACTGTAGCAGAGGTTGGGATACAAGGTGACATAGCAGCTTGCACGAATGAACTCGGTGTCGTTGGCGGCAGTGGCGCCACCGGAGGAACTGAGAGTTGCAATTGGGCGGAGAAACAAGAAGGATAGAAGAAACAGAAAGAAAAGAAGGGGTTTCATGGCTAACTGGTTTTAGAGGGGATGTCTTTTTTTTTTTTTTGGAATTCGCGTGATTGTCGAAAGGTGGTTTGGTTTAATAAACTTGTAGCCTCCTGGAATCGTGATTATTATTTTACCTTTATTTTGTTTATTTATTTACAAATATATGACTAGTCCTAGACTGTTTTAATGTTATTTCTCCGTAATTAAAATGTTATAATCGCATTTTTAATGTTAAATTAGCCGAAGCCGATGGTGGTAATGGTAATGTTTGTGGGATGGACCACATGGAAATATATGCAATTGAAGCTATGCTAAGAATTCGGCGTGCATCAATGCTTGGTGTTGGATTGTTGAATCTGATTCTAAAAATATGGCACCACCTCATGAATATGTTGAACTGATAAGATTTCTACATTTGATTTTGTTAAAGCTATTTTGCTTTGCTTTTTGATCAAATAGAATGAGAGAATGTATCCCCTACCGGCTACCACTATTGTATCCTTTGTGTTTGATAGTCATACTAGATTTTGATTCACATTGAATTTTTAAACACCAGATAAAGTTTTATTTTTATCCACAAAATTCAAGTCTGTTTCTCAAGGAGCATAGAACTCTCTACTATATTTTATCCGGCCCATTAACCGACCCCATTTACATTTACAAATAAAAAATACCAATTCAGATCCTACCAGCAGGCCCATTACCTGTTTACCTAAAAAAATATCCTATCCTCTGACCTGTCACGACCCAGCCCGATTTATCCAATAAACAAACACAAACCTCCCCAACCAGCCAATACCTTGTGATTGGAAAATAAGTGAATGTCCTTTATGAGTTGTAAAGTAGAATTTGTTAATACGATTAAGGTTGTAGAGTTTAGGAGACATGTGTGTATATATACACCTAACTTGGAGATGGAATCAATTCTCTTCAAATATTTTATGGGATTGATTGGAGGGGGAAACATGGGTTTTAGGTTTCCTATCTAATATGATTAATTATATTCTCCAATATTATATGGGTTTTGGTTCAAGAGTTGTTGTGGTGGTTTCCTACCATCCTTGTCTTATGACTTTTCCCTGTTGTAGGCTGTTTTGAGTGAAGTAGGATGCTTGGTACATTCAATACGAAGTAGGCTTCACTGTTTGTGTACCTTTTTGTTTGATTATAATTCAATATAGGGGATGTAAATGGTGTCCGAGGCAGCAAGTAGCTGCTCAAAATTTAAACTAATAAATGGCTTTGTTTTGCCATACATATTATGCATCTTAGCTACTTGATAAATCACTAATTTGATAGCTTAAACTGTCCGGATTTTTTATGTTTAAATATGTGAATTGTGTGCTGGAAATGCGCATGCAAACAACAACAGGTGTATCAATTTATTTTGTACTTGTATGTGCTTTACAAGTGCCCTTGCTTGGTAGCAAAGACTGCCCACAATATTTAAATTAATGTGTGTGAACTTTGTGCTAGAAATTAGCTTGAATCATATTAGGCAAATGCCTTGCTTAAAATTGCTTTATTGGCATCTTTAATTCATTATATCAAGTTTTATTTTAGTAGTACTAGATCATGTTCAAAATGTGTCCACTCATTGTACAAGGAAATGGATTGAAAATGTCTTACCTTAAACTAATGCACTCGACTAGTACACTCTATCAATGATATTGTAAATTAAAAGTTAACTATTTAAATAACCAATATGTTACACTGAATTTTCAAGTATCAAGTTGAGTTCTTAATATTGAATTTTTAAGTATCAAGTTGAGTTCTTAATTGATTAGTTGATAAGTTACTATATGCTTGCCGAATTAAATATGATTAATGTTTTGTCTACTCCCCCTGTCTCTATACTGTTTTTTACTCATTCTGTCCCAATATCAATTATTGTTTGATTTGACATGACATGAATATTATTTTTAGTGTGATATAAATTTAGAGTCCAGATATAACCTTTCTTTTATAATTGTTTTCTTTCTCAAGAATCATGGATAAAACTTGTGCAATAGTTAAGTAAAAATTATTTATTTAACTTGACAGGACATGAATCTTATCTCTACCGGGTTTAAATTGAATGCTTACAACAGGAGAAAACACAACCGCGATAAAAGATCAACAAATGGCTTCATAAAATCATTGTGAATATTATACAAATCAGAATGCTCAACAATGTAGAACTTAAAGAATGTGTGTAGCTTCTTTACATTTACAATATATAGTAGCTTAAGTGATTTTTTTTTTTGCAGTAAAGAATTGCTTCTTCTTTGTTAAATAAAAAATTATTTTACTTATTTTCATTATTTTTTATAAAAAAATCACATAAAGTATTGTTGCAAATTGTAATGCAAAATCAGAACTAATTATAGTGACACCTGGATGACATGCAAAACTATCAAATAATAAAAATTAAAATAAATTTATATAACAGAAGTTAGCAAATGGCAGAGGTGAGAAAATAAAGTAAAAGATAAAAATAAGTCCAAAAACATAATAATAATATTTTAAACCAAATAATTTAAACAAAGTATATTTTGTAAAACCTTAAAAATCAATTATTTATTGGACCTTCCACTAAAAGTGACTTTAAGTTCGAGTCAATTTTAATCAACTAAAGGATAACATTAAAATTTCAGACATGGAAGAAAATAAGACACATTGCTTGATTAAAGGTTTTCGACAACATCTTACACGGAATTGGTGAGTGGCTCAGATGAATCAATTTGTGTCCTTTCCTGTAACAGAGATAATTTTTGTAAGTACTATCATAATTTATACAGTAATTAAAATTCATTGTAAGTCAATTAAAGATAACAAAAAAATTGTACCTCTGAATGGTTTTCATTACCATGAAAACGTTTATTATGTCCTTGTTGTTCACATATATACTACAAGTCATTTTGATTTCTTTTCTGGATAACTTAGA